>JASDQU010392607.1:0-10970 GCA_032191745.1 Picea mariana | reverse complement strand
ATATCTTCTAATTGCTCATCCAATCCAATGCAATTTTGAATTGACCTGTAATGGACCAAAAACAACAAGTGAGAGAGATATTTTCTTAATAAAATGGTAAAAATCTGATCCTGTAGACTAGCTACAGAATCATCTGATTCTGTAGCTGGTCTAATTTGAGAACAGACCTGTTTTAAATCAATTAAAACTAACATAAATATATTAAAACAAATATTTGATTACTAATTAAAAACAAAGAAAATCATTTAAATCACAACAAACCAAAACTGCTATGCTAATTTAGAACAAACAAAATCTTAGTTGAATCTATTTCAATCAAAACAAATATCAAATAAATCTTTGGTATGAATGCAACTCATATACAAAATCCATCCATATAGAGGTAACACTCCTACATCCATATTTTTTTCATATCAATAAATCCATCTAGAATTGAGTGTAGGGAATTAAAGATGAAAAATCTTGCCACCAGATCCAAAGCATACACCAGTTCCATAGCAGCTTCAGCAGGATAATTAGATTGAAATCACACCACTCCTGAAGGTAGCAGCAGCACTAATTGCCCACCTACAACACTTTAAAAGAGAGGTCTGCCCATATAAAAGTTTGAACAATTTCTGCCAAAAGTACCATGGATGGCCACAAGCTATGGCTCAAAGAAATCAACAAGTAGCCACGACTGTCCAAAACCTGGAGGATCCAATGTGCACAGCTGACAAACCTGCAAGACAAAGATTTTGAAGTAGCAACTGCTTCCAAACATTGCCCTGTCATTTCATGCTTCTTTTGTGTGTGTATGCCTTTGTTTCCTCTTCATGAAACCTACACTGGCATTCTTGAAAAGCTCTTGGTCCATATCCATCAACATCATTCTCACATTCCATTTCTATCCTCTGTTTGGTAATCACACTGGGTTCAATATCTGACCCATTTGGTGGGCTGTCAAGCTCTGTATCACTGCCATGATCCAAACCAAAAATGTCAACCTGAATAAAACATCACTGCTCACAGTCTCCACTAGGGGTATAATCAAAACCACTGCACTCCACACTTTCATAAGCAAAAATTTGAGTGCAAGATCCACCATTATCATCTTCTTCATCCTCAAAGTTGGCAAATTGCTGTGTATAATCATTTACAGTGATTTCAGAGATAGATCCATTCCCAAGGGTTCCTGAAATAGTGCTGTGTTCTTCTTTCATTTCACTTTTTTGACTTGAATCAAACTCCAATGATGATCCACCTGGTAGACCAACAAATTCCGGATGACCAATGTAATGAGAGCCCAGAGCATTTGGTGGAACAACACATTGATTTTCACTGTCCTTAGTTTTACTGTACTTGGAACAATGACTTGCTTCAACATCATGGACAGAATCATCAACATGATTTCCATCGTTGACATCCTCGGCTTCTGGAAGTGTGAATTGTTTACAATAATATGGGATGTCGTTGGATGGACAAAAAGTGCAAGTGTAGCACATGAGATCACCACATAATATATTGAGAACTATCCAAATCTTCGTCATGTGTTACATTCAACTTGAAACGTATCCACAAAGTGTATATCATATTTCAAAACAAGACTACAATACACCCTCACTGTTAAGAATATAGCAGTAAGCTCCTGAGATTTACGTCATAAGCCTGCACAGTTCCTTGTCCTATAGATGTAAAAGAAAAAATGCTGGCAGACTGGTTGAATACCCTTTGAATTGATCAAGGGTTCAACAGGATGCAAAGACATCTGGCTGAGCCAGTGAGAGAGTTGTTGTGGCCCAGGTCTGGAGAAAACATTTCAACACACAAACCAAAACGTTCCCTTCAGCCATTGAGGAAATCTGAAAAATTACCTCTAAAACAAGAGCTAGATCTCTGTAATATCTCACTTTCTGAAGAAACCGCTCATGATGAAGGTAAAGGGGATAAAAATGGTTCTGGGTTTTCAACGGTTTGAGCTAATTCAAATTCGTTTACCCAGAATCGCTCACGCAAAAACGTGACTCTGGGGGCAATTACGGGGCAGTCTTCTCTGGCAATAATGAAACCAAAACTAACTCTGAAGGGTTTAAATTCGCCCTATAGGATCCAGGAGGGAACATACAATGATCCGGGCTAAGGGGAAAGGGTTTAAACAGAGTGGGCTCAGAGATTTTCCCAAGAATCAATAGAGGTAACTCGGCAAGGATGCAGGCATTAATGCAAAGTGTGCAAGGGTTGTAGAGGTTATCTCTGGCCATGTATAAGAGTTATTATGAACGTACAACTGCCAGTTTATTGTTCTACCCATTAAAGCATAGTTCAACCATTAAGCCATGTGCACAAACAATGAAATCGAATGGATATGTGCATACCAGTGTGCACAAGTGTTATACCATAATGTTTCCAAATCCGACATATAAATCAAAACCCAATATTAAACATGTGCCAATGTATATAATCAAAAGTTTATCAAAGTGCCAAACGAATTTCGTATAGTTGACAAGCCAAATTTATGAAAAGATTATCATAAGGATTATATCACATGTATATAAAAGTTTAATCAAAGCCTTATGTAATTTCAAAGATTTAATGATTAGGCAAGTCATATAAAGTTCAAATCCAAAGATTGATGTATTGCAAACTCAATGAAACACAATCCCACAATCAATATAAGAATGACCAGTGAATACAGTTCGAAAGTTCTTTCAGCTACACAATGATAAACAAAGGTAAGCGCGGTAAGCACATTGATTAAAAAGATCATGATAGTTCAGATAGTGATCAAAATGTGACTTCAAACGGAGAAGTTTTCACGCTTACAATCGTAAAAACTCAACGAAAATAAATGTGTAAATGTCGCAAGAAATGAAAGTGTCGTTTATTCAAAAAATGCAACGACAATTTGAAGTTCGGAAGACATAGGTGTAGGCAGCTTATAGGACAATAGAAAAAATTGAATTGGCTGCCAACACGGGAGAAGGAGAGTAACCTTCGTCCCTGGCTATTGTGGAGAAAAGAGAAAGAATCTCTCTGAGAGCATCATGGTCTAGCTCAGGTGTGGTGAGTGGTAAATCCAATAGGAGTGGTTGTTCCTATGGCTGGGAGGAAATAGGCACCCCTTTTATCAGTTGCTTCACATTTTCTAGTTCTGATAAGTATTTTCATATTCTTTTTATTATGTTGGATGTGACAATGAAATGTTTGTGTTTATGGTTGAGTGTTGTAGTATTTGAACAGTTATTAGATAAGATCTCTTTCTTCTATAAACTGTTATATTTCATGGATTTCAATTTATCTCAGTTTTGATGCTATATAGTTATGGAATGGGAATCTCCAAGAGGGTCAGGGTAGGATTGACTGAAACACCTTAGCCCTACCAACCCTGTGAAGTTTACCTTAGCGGGAATGTTAAGTCTAAATTCTGTCGGGGAAGGGTGTTTTTCCTTTATAATATTCACCCATATGACCAAGGTTTTGTGCCCAGGTACTTAACCCAATTTTTGCTAAAGGATTAGGTATTATCCCCTAGAATTTCCAAAGTATCCAAGTGACCGGGGTATGGGAACCCTGGGCTAGATCTTTCAGCTTCGGGACTTTAGGACTTGTGACTCCACAATCCTCAAAAGTAGTCAAACGCCGAAGTCATGAATCAATGAGGACCATTGATCTGGGGATCCAATATGGATCTCTCTCATTCGTTAGATCGGACATAGGAAGGGATGTGTTAAGCACTTTGACGAAGTCTTACTTCAGTAGATTTGGAATGATCTAGCATCGAAACTCCTAAATGTCAAAGTCGCAGAGTTAATCTAGACCGTTGAAATTGTAGGGACACGTGTCCACAAATCAACTATTATCTGGGATTCTGGTTATTCATCGATATAGAAATGTGTGAGTTTTCCCTTAAGCTCTTCTAGTCAGAGTAAATCTTGGCCATAGATGCTAGGCACACATGGTGACAGATCTAGCGTGATTGGGAGGGAAATGTGGGAGATAAAAACAATGAACTCTCGAATGTCGAACTACCGAAGTGACATGGACCATTAATCCTCAGATCCTTTGGGATTCTTTTGAGCCATTGATCTAAGGGACCCACCCTCGACTACCCAACTAACTGGGAACGTGTTGTGGAGTGACATGTCGCCCCTACTCATTCCCCGTCAAGTGTTGACCGTTGAACTAGGATATTTGGATGAGGGGGTTACGTGGCAAGCGATCCCGACTAAGATTTTACAAAGTATGAAATCATGAAAGTTGCGATTGTTGAAGTTGATCTCAACTGTTGATCGAAAAGGACACGTGGTGCTCGATCTGAGAGTTCAGGGACTTAGCTCTTTGGGGGATTTACGCCAAGAGGAGTCGGTAAGCCCAGAAGCCCAGATCCATAAAGTAAAGACGAATATGGATCTACATATCCATGTGGATAAATATCAGTGGTGCAATGGGGGTGATGTGGCCCACCGACGTCATCCCGGGTGATGTGGACTTGCAAGCAAGGTGTCAAGTGTCACCTACAATTAGCCGGTTAACCCATCCCTTGTACCTATTAGAGTAGGGAACATGTCACCCCCTAAGGAGGACATGTGTCACTGCTTGACCCTTGTCACATGGTAACTTTTGAATTGTGCCCGTCGGCCAACAAGGCTGGTGACGTGTCCGGGACTCCGAAATTTTGGACAGTTTTGGGTGTTCGGAATATTCGAACATAGTATGATAAAGAAGGATTCAATGATAATCACCGAACAATGATCGTTGAAGTGCCCAAGCCACATGGTGTAAATTTAGGAGATTTGAGAATAGGTTGAAAAAGGGAATTCCAATGATGATCGTCGAACGCCGATCACTGAAGGGCTAAGGACACGTGGTGATATTTTGGGACTTCGAAGATTTGGAAAAATGTGTGTTACACGTAGATCACCAAAACCCCCTCTTTAAGCATAGGATATTGGAGGAGGATGTGGACCATTTATCTCCTTTGTGGTTCGACAATCTGAGAATTTGACAACACTTTTGGAACTCCTGAAGTCCAGGAACTTTCGAAGTGTCAAAACCTTTGCTAACATAGAATATTAGCTCCTAGTTTTCAACCTGAGGTCACAAGGAGTACCTCGCTCATTGTTTTAATCATTTATTGAAAGATGTAAACCTCAGAGGAGAAGAATGAGAAGATTTTGCTTAACTAAGGGATCAAAAATTAACCAGGGAAAGCGAAAAATTGATGCCCCACCCCTAGAAATACTTTTAGGGGTTGGGTGTGTTACAAGTATGATGCAGGAGCATCGTCAACAATGTTCATCAGGCTGAGTGGAGGAGAAATCAACATCAAACGCACGAATTCAAATTGTTTTGAGACCCAAGGAGAGCACATCAATTTGATATTTTGAAAAGATTGTAATTAAAAAAGATTTTAATGTTTGGAGGCAAGAACCATTGTATGAGATCACAAAGGATTGTGATTGTTTTAATAAGCCATAGGATTGTATAGATATTGATTAGTGACTCGTATCTGGTTTGTAAATTTAATTTATTGTAATATGCCTTAGTTGTAGAATGTTTAATTATGATATGATAACACTAGACTTGTTGGTAGGAAGGCTCGACAAGCCCCTCTATGTATAAATATACATAATCTATGCCCAAATGAGGTTGTTGAAGACAATTGTCTTTTGCTGCTGAAGTTTATTGTAAATTGTTGTCAAGGAGAAGTTGAAGAGCTACAAGAACTCTTTGTAAATTCTTTGTTGAAGGAATATAATAGAGGAAGATTGTTCTCAAATTCTAATTTTGCATATCCATGAGTTAAATGGGTAATGTGTGTTATTTTCTTTCTGTGTTTTATATGCCTTCATGTGCATTTTATGATTAATTAAATGAACCTGTAGTGTTCTGTAACTTTCAATTGTTTCTCTTTTGAAATATTGGTGCAAGGAGTGCATAGTATCCATGTAATGAGTGCGAAGGTAGACTTGTTTTCAAACTCAGAAGAACGAAAGAGATAAAGTGAAATTGTGTAGGGTGAGTGAAAGGAGTGCACAGATACTCATATGAGTGTAAGTTCTCTTAGAAAGCCTCGTTTAAGGACTGCACAGGGCTGACACTTAGACAAGTGTCGAAAAACTTCTAACGGAGACGAGTGCAAGGAGTGCACACCAAAATTCCTTTGAGACTTCAATCTTAGGAGATAACACAAAGTGTGCGCCAGGGTTCAAACCCTTTGAGTATAAAATATCAAGAGAATTAGTGGTAAAATTCCTTTGGAGGAGGGATTTTGGTGTGTTTGAAGAAGAAAAGACAAGATCCATTATGGAGGAGAAACTATAAGCACAACTATTAGATTGTGAGGTGTTGCATGAGTGTTAAGTCTTGAATTCCTCTAGACTTTGTCAATTCAGAAAATTATGTTCGAGGAGTGCGAAGAAGGCGAAACTCCCAAAGTTCCAAAATCTGAAACCCATATGGAGTGTTGATCATCGTGGACACATGTTAGTGGATCATCAACTTCAGAAGGCCATCCCTATGGGAGGAAGGAGGAAATTCGGTGAATATTCAATGATCTCCTGAAGCTCCTAAGAGTGGAGTATATCTCAACCATTGATTTCAGTGGGCATGTGGAAGGAGATATGTTGGTCCAGAGGTCCAGTACTCTGGAGGGAAAGGGTGAAAGATTGCCCCATTTTAAAATTTCTAGAAGTCTAGAAGAGCGTAAATCACCCCAGTCATTGATCAGGAAGGGGACACGCAGAGGAAGGAGAGGTTGTTTGTCATTTCAATGTTCAGGAGATATGAGGGGTCATGTTGTGTGAATGCCCGAACTCCCAAAGTTCGAAATAAATTTGAACCGTCCATCTGTCGGAGATTGAAGTCTGTTGATTTATTACTTGTGTATATTCGTCGATTCGAAACTCTAAGAGATATGTGGAGTGGCATATTGAAAAGCCCCAAATCCCAGAGTTGTGAAGCAGGTATAGACTGTCGATCTGGTGGTGGAATAGGAGCTGACCGATCATTGGATTCGACACTCTAGGAGAATATCACGTTGGATCGGATAGGATTTTTGAAGCCCAAAGTGTCGAAGTCATTCCCCACCATGTATTTTCAACAAGTTTTGTGGACCGTTGATTCTTGTTGTTGTTTGGTGCTTCGTCACTTCGACGTTCGAATGCAACACGGTGTAAATTTGTTGAGACTCCTAAAGCTCGGGAGTTCCAAAGTCCCGAATTCTTCAGAGAGTTGATTTTTAGCACAAGGTTTTTGACCCACGATCCCTTTTAAGTCTTGTCTTGGCTTAGGGACTCCCTCGAAAAGAAGATTTTTCACTCGAGAAAGAAGGTTTAAGGCTTGTGTGTTTGATTTCAAGGGCTCAACAAGAGCCTGCGAGATGATCCAGCTCCCGAATTTGATCGATCCTAGACCGAATGGTCGCGTGGACCCTAGGGAGTGGTTGGGGGTTTACATCACATATCTATTATTTAAAACAGATTTTCGAAACATGTCGAAGATATGGAATCTCATTGAATCCTAAAAAATCATTTTTTGCACTTCAAGAAGGAAAATTGTTAGGATTCATTCTGTCTAAAGAAGGAATTGAAATTGAACCTTCTAGAATCAAAGTTATAACTAAAATTCCACGGTGTCATAATAAGAAATCTATGCAATCATCTCTGGGACAAATCAATTTTGTAAGACGTTTCATTCATGATTTTGCTTAGATTGTTTTGTCCTTACAAAACATGATAAAACTAATTATGTTTTTAAATGGAATGCAATTGAATTCCAAGCCTTTGATTCTATTAAAAAATCAATTATTCAGGATCCTACTTTGCTTTCTCTATACTATCATAAATAATTTATTTTATACACTTTCATGTCTAATCAATCTTATGCAGCTATGTTGACTCAAAAAAATGATCAGAATGCAGAAATACCAATAGCGTTTAATAGTTTAGGATTGCAAGGTGTTGAAATTAATTATTCTGATGTTGAAAAGAAAGCCTATGCAATTTTCAAATCAATTTAAAATTTCGGGCCTTTTCTCATTAAATCTCACATGAAAGTGATTGTTCCTCATTATGCAGTAAGAATTTTATTGGTACAAAAATATATTGGAGAAAAGAGAGCTCAATGGGTTATTGTGCTTCAAGAATATGATTTAGAGATAAAACCTGCAAATATCATTCATGGTCAAGGTCTATGTAAATTGGTTACTCAAACCATTGATTCTAAATATGATAATGATTGTGATAATCAAGAAACTGAACATACACAAGAGGTATGTATCATTCATGATGTTTCTAATTTAAAATATTCATATTTAATTTATTATTTAACTCATGGTACCTCACCTTTACATTTCAATGAAAAAAATAAATATTACTTGAGGATAAAAGAGATTCAATACCAACTTGTCAATGGCATTTTATTTAGTAAAAATTACGATTGAATGTTGCTTAGATGTTTAGAAAAGGAAGAAGATGATAAGGTTTTATTTGATCTGCATGATGGAACCGTAGGTGGTCACTTTGGTGGCGACACAACTACACATAAAATTTGACACACAAGTTATTATTGGTTGACTCTATTTAAATATGAACATTCTTATGCTCCCAAGTGTAAATATTGTGAGACTTCATCTAGAAGAGACAGAAAAGAAACATTACCTTTGCAACATGTAATCGTGGACCAACCTTTTTGTCAATGAGGCCTTGATGTCATCGGTGAAATTGTTCCAAATTCTTCAAAGTAGCATAGGTATATTCTTAATACCAATGATTATTTCACAAAATGGGTGGAGGCCATCCCCTTGAAATCAGGTACTGTTGAATATGTAATTTCCTTCATTGATCAGTTCAATATTACAAGATTTGGTCTCCCAAGCATATTGATTTTTGACAACACAAGTTATTTTTCTTCTTTATTACTCACTGAATATGCAATACCAAAGGGCATTAAACTGAAGCATTCAGCTAAGTATTACCCAAAAGGTAATGGTTTAGCAGAATCTACCAATAAAAACCTTTTAAAAATTATTAAGAAAATTATTAATGATAATCATAAAAATTGGCATAAAGCGCTTATTTTTTCATTATGGGTGGATCGAGTTAATCATAAAGTAGTGATTGGCACTTCCCCATACTTTCTAGTTTATGGTAAAGAAGCCATTTTTCCCCCAAACATTACTTTACGAACTTTAGCCCTTGTGCAATCCATCCAAGAACAACCTTGTTCTATCCTCCAAACTTGTTTAAACCATATTTTTAAACTAGAAGAAGTAAGAGATAAGGCTCATCAAACTTTTTCCAATGATCAATAAATGTTTTGATAACAAATCGGTAGGTGATAAAAGTTTTGAAGTTGGTGACTTAGTCTTGAAATGGGGTAAGGTCCATGATGAAAAGGGTAAACATTCAAAATTCCATAGATTATGGCTAGGTCCCTTTCAGGTTTCTAAGAAGATTGGCCCATCTACCTTTACTCTGCAAATGTTTGAAGGCATCGAGGAAACTCTCCCTGCAAATGGGATAATTCTGAAAAAATATTTTTCTTGGAGGATGTTGCAGTCCTTTGTAAATAATTGTAAATATTTTTGTTGTTTAAATATTTTTATGATTTGTTTGCAAATTTTAAATTTTTTATGTTTTTTTGCATATAGACTTCATTTTTGTTTTTTTGTTGTTTATTTTTGTTTTCTGTTTGACATAAAAATCTAGGATATGTTTTTTACCATATTTTTTTTTTAAATTTGGCCACAAAGAAAAAATAAAATCAACCTGTTTGAAATAGGAAAATTTTGAAATTATTTCAAATGAGAAACTCTTATTGCTATTCTATATTTTCAAGGAATGTCACCTGAGAAAATACTTTCTAGCATGGTCTCATAGGAATTTAATTTCCTTTATATTAAAAGTTCTTTTCAGGAATGGCATATCAATAGATGAAAATCTTTTCTTTAACCCATGCAGTGCAATAAAATAAAATAACTTTCTATATCACCCATATTTCGTTTCTCCATTGCTTAAATTGCGATCACAAATTTACTTATTAAAAGGAGAATGTCTAAATTTAATAAATAGGAATATGTGAGAAGTGTGTATAAACCCATTGGGATATTGAATAGGTTTGCTGGTAGCGGGGCCATGTATGCATGATATCAAGGTAACTTCGTTGGGGTATTGAATAGGCCTGCTGACAATGAAGCAATGTTAGGTACAAAAAGTTAAAATAAAAAAATTGTACTATGTCATGGTAATTAATCTTTGCTTAGTAATCAAATAAAAATCCCTTAATCGCAAGTTATAAATTAATCAAAATCTTGTTTCCTTCTGAGAAAAGATTAGTGAAAAAGTGTGAATATCAATGTGTTTTCTTCACTTTTTAAAGTTATCTATGACAAAGTTATCATTTATCAATAAATTTTCTTATTTCTTATGGGATGATATATTTCTCTGATTTTTGCTCACATAGATAACTAGTTCTTACAGTGAATCACCAATTGTTGTGGCATACTACAACCTCCCAAATTTTCATCTCATAAACCATTTGAAATTTGGTCCCTTTTTTCTGTTTGAAAATTCTTTTCAATATTCGCTAATTTTATTTGTAATTTGTTTTACATTATGATTTTATTGAGCATTAATGTGTGCAATATTTTTAGAATTGACAAAGTTTTTATTTTGATCCCTGTTTGTAACATCCCGCTCTGGCGCACTGAGAACACTTATTATTTGAGGACACTTGCTCACAAGTGATCTGGACCCTTTTTGATGTTAGACCTATTATATTTGATTATGATGTGATGGACATATGACATGATGTGTTACTATTTGATGTAGACGGGTGCTATTGATTCAGTTTGATTGAGTGTGCAGTGTTTTTGACCTTGAGGATGTAGAGGCATCGGTAGATCCCCCTTGGACTCCGGACTGAGTCAGGGAGTGTGCTTTTGGGTTGATATGTTTATTATGATGTTTTATTTGATTGATGATTTGATG
>JASDQU010392603.1:0-10948 GCA_032191745.1 Picea mariana | reverse complement strand
TTAGGCCATTAGTTGTAATTTAGATTAGTAATGTTATTTTATTTATGTCGGCTTTAGGCCATTATTTGTAATTATACCTCCTAGTCTCCTATATATACCAAGGAGACATTTTCATTTTGAATCATCTTGGACTTGAACATTTAAGTGGGGTAAAAGGAGGTTGCCCCCTCGAAAATGCTTATTATCTAAAATTATCTCTTTTTCAAGGCGTTGAGTAATTTTCCTGAGGTTTTTCTATGCTATATTGATGTTTGGTTCTTAACATGAGGGTTCTATGGTGGAGGGATATTGGTATATCAATCCATGGTGTATATTAGTCAGTATCTTCCTAAATTAACAGCGCCAACTATGCATGTAGTGGATCGCATTTGGGATGGGAACTCCATAAAAAAAATTGAAGATTAGGAGCATCTGTTGGGGAAAGGTAGAATGAAAAAAATGAGAGGTAATATATTAATAATTGTGATAATTTATATTAATAATACATATAAAGTTTCATTTTTGTGTATATGATCATTCTCATTAATATATTAAGATAATTTATTTCATAAATTATAAATATTTATAATTATACCTTCATATTGTACGTTATAACTAATATTTAATATTGGTGAATTATGTTTTTTTAATTCAGTTTCTCTAGAGTGGGATGCACTGCATTTATACATTGCAAACAATCTTGACTGGATGAATGTATGGATTGAAAGATGTAAACAACATAATGGAGGTAGGTTATCATGGAAACGACTGTCTGAATTGGTTAGAGAAGCTCGTCGTAACGGAGATGCCAATGTTACACAGAGGGAAATTGATCTAGCATATGGTTTGAAAGATGGGCAGGTAAGCAATTTCACCCATTTTATTCAGTTATCTTATATTATACTAATGTGACTACATGTGTACTGTATTTTTCAGATACTTTCGAAGTTATATAAATATATGTTAATTTAATAATTGACAATGCATCTTTTACATATCTGACATATTGCAGTTGAAACACCACAAGGCTATGTGGTGTAATGGTCGTAAATTTCACATCAAACAATTGGATGAAATAAGGAAAACTTTTGATAGTGGGATAACTGCAGTATTTCAGATTACTAATGTTTCCTCTAGGAGTGACAGACATCCCCGAGAGTCTGAAAATAGATACTATGGGTATTTAAACGATATACTTGAATGTGACTTTAATTCCTTCAAATTAGTTCTGTTCGATGTCAAATGGTATAGGTTACGAATGCATGAACGTGATGAGGAAAGAATTGTTATTCAACATGCCAATGGATTTCCAATTATTAAAACAACGATGTTTGAAAGAGGACACGATCACTATGTTTTTCCAAGCCAATGTGAACATGTCTTTTACTCGAATGTTGTAGGTGAAAGGGATTGGTCATTTGTTGTTATATATGATCCAAGAGGAAGGCCAATTAAGTATACTCATTTACAGGAAGAAGATGATATTGAAGATCAAGAAGATGATTCGACAGAATATCAGACAGAGCCGGAAGATCATGGAGGGTAGACAGATGAAGAAGATGAAGAAGATCATGATCTAGACGTAGGAGACAATATTGCAATTCCTGATGATGATGTCGTTGAAAATATGCTCGAAAATGACATTGATGACGATGATGATATCATCAATCCTTTCAACATCATTTCAGAACCAGATGATGATACAGATGTTGAGTTCGATGAAGAAGATCAAGATAGAGAATAAGGATGATTACACAGATGTTGAGGTTGGATTAGGTACGTGACTATATAATATTTTAATTTGTATGCATTATTCTCTTAAAATAATTTACTTTTAATGTCATGGGTTAATTACATGTTTTTAAGTTTTATGCAACGTTTTTATATCCTAGGTTACATATTGTTTAATTATTATTTGAAACTTGAAAATAGTTGTCAATATAGTAAAGTACGTGGTAGAATAAAAATATCATTTAGAAACACATAATTTCATGTACCTTCATTAATTTTCGTTTTTGTAGTTTCTATGCATGAATCTTAATAGGACGTTGCTTTCGATTATTTTATATTTTATAGATTGGGTTTTGGGGATCAATTGAGAGTGATGTGAGGGGGAGGGGAGGGACCATGTGAGCTTCCACCTTCACGTGGTTGGCCTTGTTCAGTAGAGGATAAATTATTCTTGAAACCAAGAGAAGCTCTTTCTTTTTTATACCATCATGATCATATAAGATTTCATCAATATTGTTGCCTATTTGAATGTTCTTAGAATTGTGATTCGTTACATAGTCGTTGAAAAAAGACAAAAGAATTATGTATGCATTGAAATTTTTCATGGATAGACTATTGGCATGCCTTAACGATATGGGAGGGTTTATGGACTCAAATTTTAATGACACACCCACTTTCTTCCATCATCAATTCATCATGGAAACCATAAACCCTATTTTTCATATGTTCTAGTAGATATGTTAATGATTCCAAGTTTTATATTTGTATTTGACTGAAGGTCCAGCAAGTGTACTGCAAAGTATCAAATTGAAATTTCAAGTTGATAAACCAAATATGAAATGAATCCAAGCATCATTTAATATCGTCGCAAGAGAGATGAATGTGAATAATCTTGTGACGAATTTGCTATACTATTGACGAAAAAAGTTCGTTGATAATTTTATGCCAATAGTATGTAATTTTGTACAAAAATAATGGATCTTAGGGACTACACCATGGTCAAGGAAATAGGAACGAGGAACGATGAAGGAGGAATGAAAATTGCACGAGGACTAGACACCGTCAACATGGACCTGCGAATGGGGCCAACGTTGAAATTTTTTCAAATAGTTTCTGGAAGCACTGAAATTTGTCATGGATAGAATATTGGCATGCCTTAATGATATGGGAGAGTTTCTGGACTCAAAATTGAGTGACACATGCACTTTCTTCCATCATCAATTCATCATGGAAACCATAAACCCTATTTTTCATATGTTCTAGTAGATATGTTAATGATTCCAAGTTTCATATTTGTATTTGACTGAAGGTCCAACAAGTGTACTGCAAAGTATCAAATTGAGATTTCAAGTTGATAAACCAAATATGAAATGAATCCAAGCATCATTTGATATCGTCACAAGAGAGATGAATGTAAATAATCTTGCGACGAATTTGCTATACTATCGACGAAAAAAGTTCATCGATAATTTTATGACATTAGTATGTAATTTTTTACAAAAATAATGGATCTTGGGGACTACACCATGGTCAAGGAAAGAGGAATGAGGAACGATGAAGGAGGAACGAAAATTGCACGAGGACTAGACACCGGCAACATGAACCTACGAATGGGGCCAATGTTGAAATTTTTTCCAACAGTTTCTGGAAGCACTGAAATTTTTCATGGATAGACTATTGGCATGCCTTAACGATATGGGAGGGTTTCTGGACTCAAATTTGAGTGACACACCCACTTTCTAACATCATCAATTCATCATGGAAACCATAAACTCTATTTTTCATATGTTCTAGTAGATATGTTAATGATTCCAAGTTTCATATTTGTATTTGACTGAAGGTCTAGCAAGTGTACTGCAAAGTATCAAATTGAGATTTCAAGTTGATAAACCAAATATGAAATGAATCCAAGCATCATTTGATATTTTCGCAAGAGAGACAAATGTAAATAATCTTGCGACGAATTTGCTATACTATCGACGAAAAAAGTTCGTTGATAATTTTATGCCATTAGTATGTAATTTTTTACAAAAATAATGGATCTTGGGGACTACGCCATAGTCAAGGAAAGAGGAATGAGGAACGATGAAGGAGGAATGAAAATTGTACGAGGACTAAACGCCATCAACAATGACCTGCGAATGGGGCTAACGTTGAAATGTTTTCAAACTATTTCTGTATGCACTAAAATTTGTCATGGATAGACTATTGGCATGCCTTAATGATATGGGAGGGTTTTTAGACTCAAATTTGAGTGACACACCCACTTTCTTCCATCATTAATTAATCATGTAAACCATAAACCCTAATTTTCTTTCAAAGTACCCAATTTGGTTTACGCAAGTTTTAGGCTTTCGTCAGTCTTTCTTCATTTTTCTTTCAGGTTCTACATTAATGTATATACAATATATCTGTGTCATATTTGTGATGAAAAATCCCTCTATTTTGTTGATTTCTTAATCAACATCATCAAGATACTAGAGGCAGGCAATAGTGACATGTGAATGGGGCCAATGTTGAAATGTTTTCAAACTGTATTTGTATGCATTGAAATTTGACCTGGATAGACTATTCGCATGCCTTAACGATATGGGAGGGTTTCTGAACTCAAATTTGACTGACACACCCACTTTCTTCCATCATAAATTCATCATGGAAACCATAAACCCTATTTTTCATATGTTCTAGTAGATATGTTAATGATTCCAAGTTTCATATTTGTATTTGACTAAAGGTCCAACTAGCTTGCAAAGTATCAAATTGAGATTTCAAGTTGATAAACCAAATATTAAATGAATCCAAGCATCATTTGATATTGTCACAAGATAGACGAATGTAAATAATCTTGCAACGAATTTGCTATAATATTGACGAAAAAAGTTCATCAATAGTATAGCTAATTCATCGCAAGAATATTGTGTCTAATTTGAATGGTGTTACATGGTTTTCAAGGCGTTTAGGGCTTATATTATGGTGCAATGTAGTGTATTCTATAAGAACAATCTCTATGCCAAACCTCAAAATGGATAGTACCATATCTTGTTCATAAGACAAATATTCTTGGTAAGTTTCCTTTATAGATATGGTGGCTCAAGCCCTTAGTACACATGATGCCTCACAATGAAATGTAAAAATTTTACTATTGAATGATAGTGTTATGTCACCCATGGTTAAGGAAAGAAATTAAGGTTCTTATGTTCTGTTTAAATCTTTTTAGAATTGAGATTCATTACATAGTCATTGAAAAAAGACAAAAGACTTATGTAGCAGATATTAATTTGGTCTTTGTGTGGGACATTTTATGCCATTAGTATGTTTTGTACAAAAATAATGGAGCTTGGGGAATATACCATGGTCAAGGAACAAGGAATGAGGAACAAGGAATGAGGAACGAGGAACAAGTAATGAGGAACAAGGAACAAGGAACGAGGAACAAGGAACGAGAAACAAAAATTGTACGAGGACTAGACATCGGCAACATCAACCTGCGAATGGGGCCAACGTTGAAATTTTTTCAAATAGTTTCTGTATGCACTGAAATTTGTCATGGATAGACTATTGACATGCCTTAACAATATGGGAGGGTTTCTAGACTCAAATTTGAGTGAAACACCCACTTTATTCCATCATCAATTAAGCGTTAGGAGGTATAGATGTAGAGGGTTATAGATAGAGGTAGTAGGGGTTAAGGTATAAAATGGTTAAGCATTAAGGGATATATTAATTATAAGATTTAGGAATTAGGTATAAAAAATTATGGGTCAAGTAATAAGGTTTATATTAAACTTGTAACTTTGAAAGTTAAAGCAAAACCTTAATGGTGGTGCATTAACCAACTAAGCCAAAGAGGTGAACATTTTTTAGGATCACAGAAACCAGGTATTAAGAGTTAGGGGAAATAGGTGTTAGAGGTTAATGATTATAAGTATAAGCAATTATATTTAGGAGTTATAGGTTAGAGATTTTATGAGTTAGAGTAGTTAGGGATGAAGTATTATAAGTCTTATAGATGTTAGCAGTTCAACATTATAGGGGCCATGGTATTAGGAGTTATAAAGGTTATAAATGTTAGGAGTTATAGGGATTATATAGGTTAGGGGTTACAAGAACTAATAGATAGAGGGGTTAGTGGTAGTAAAGATCTTAGGGTTTTAAGGTAGTAGTAGTTAAGGGTGGGGTTAATACCTCCTACAGCGACCATAATATCAATAGTTAGGGATTGAGTATTATTGATCTTATAAATGTTAGCAACTTAACGATGCTATAATATTAGGAGGTATAATGATTATAATAATTAGGAGTTGTATGGATTATATAGGTGAGGGGTTACAAAAGTTGTTTGACGATGCTATGGTATTAGGGGGTATAATGGTTATACTCATTAGCAGTTATATCGCTTATATAGGTGAGGGGTTACAAAAGTTGTTGGATAGAGGGGTTTGGGGTAATAAAGATCTTAGGGTTTTAATTTAGTATGGGTTAAGGGTTATATCATGATCATTGTTAAATGAGAGAATGATTATGTGTGTTAGGGATTATGGGATAAGGGGTTATACACATGGGTTATAGAGGTTAGGCTATATATTGGCTTTGACTTGGGGGTTATAGGTTAAGGGACATATGGGTTATAAATAATAAGGCTTATAGAGGGTTCATATAAAATATGTGATATGGTTTGGAGATAATAGGGATCATGCACTATAAGGGTTATAGAGATTGCATGTGATAGAATTTTCAAGTTTGGTGTTAAATGGCTCAGGGGTTAAAAGTGTTAGTTATTTATGGTTATATTGCTTTTGGGTGATTTGGGTTAGAATTTATGGGGTGTGTAAGGATACATGGTTATAGGTTAGGAGATATATATGGGTTATGAGTTATAATGTTTTAGGCTTATGGATTATAAGTATTAGGGGTTATAGTACTTTGGGGTTAAGGTTCAAGGTTGAGAGGAGTTTTAGGGTTTATCATAAACATGGATTAGAGGTTATGGGACATGTATTATAGGTTTTAGGTGTTAGGATTTATTGGGGTTAAGTGTTAGAATAAGGTTTAAGATAATATGTATGATATGGGTTGTTAGGTGATGGAAGTTAGGGGTTTTAGTTAACTAAGGGTTTGGGCTATAATTGTTAGGGTTTCTACATTAGACAMGTTATTGTTTATAAGGGTCCTTGGCTATAGAGTTTAAGGAACCATTTTATATTGGTAAGGGGTTATATTATAGTTTATAATTAATATTAGGGTTAGGAGTAATATTAAGGGTTGTATAACTTAGGTGTTAAGAATGTTTTCTTAGGTATTATAAGAAATATGGTTTTCATGAGTTATAATGTTTTAAGTGTTAAATATTATAAAGTATAAGAATTGAATGTGTGAAGTTATGGGAGTGAGGATTATATGAGTCGTAGGGTTTAGTGGTTATAGTTTTCAAAGGTTATATGGATTAGAGGTTATATAAATTATATGGGTTAGAGGCTCTAGATGTTAACATGTAGGGGTTAAAAGAATTAAGGGTTGGGATTTATTGGATTAGGGGTTATATGGATTAGAAGTTACAAGGATTATATCGGTTATATGGGTTATGTTATCACTCCAAGAAAATCTTTGGGGTTGTAGGCCAAATATGCTTGGTAACTTAAAATATGAATAGGTTTATGATTATGTTGGGATAAAATGGGATAACGGACCTACTAGATCATATCAAGACAATCAAAGAATATATAATCGGATAAGACAGTTCTTTCAAGAATCAATGATCAGATGAATAACATAACAGTGGATGAAGAATACTATACTTACTAACCAGATCACACATGTGATGGGTCGGATAAGATAGTGCAGGTATCACTATTAAATCAAGCTTATGAGTTGACCAATGAGATGCCAGTCATTGGCAACTAAGACAAACTTGAATCAAAGTGAAGATTACTATTAAATCAAGCTATGAACCTTCTAATGAGATGACAGTCATATTGCAGCTAAGATAACTTGAATAAAGCATAGAAGAGGTAAGAAATGACAATCTGATATTAATAGAGAAAGAAGACTGTGATCTGTATTACATATCTATGACAATCTATTACCGAGCAGCATGGTATTGTATCCATAATTAAAACCTCAGTCTTACCACTGAACCCCCCCCCNAGCTTTACAATAAAAGTCCAGATCAAAAATTCATTGCCCCCAAAATAGGTGCCAAATCCACTTGAACACATCCTCTAACTCCTTTGCATCAAAAGTGGATCATAGATTTGACACTATAATTCAATATGTATCTTTGGAAAGCATTTTCAAGAGATTCGGTTGAGAAAAACTTCGATCTGGGAAAAAATACACCTCCGCTGGCCAGTCTCAGGTT
Source organism: Picea mariana (assembly GCA_032191745.1). Classification (NCBI taxonomy): domain Eukaryota; kingdom Viridiplantae; phylum Streptophyta; class Pinopsida; order Pinales; family Pinaceae; genus Picea; species Picea mariana. The sequence goes on along the minus strand of JASDQU010392603.1, from coordinate 2,880 downwards.
TCACCAGCTATTTTGCCTTAAGATTTTCTAATTAGTTGGTGAAAGCTCTACTTTTCATCAGCTAACTGGTTATAATTCCACCTTCTGTGCTGGTGAAAGTTTTGTCTTGGTCAAAAAGGAAAATCCTTGTTGGTCAAAACTAAACTTGTTTCTTGGATGATTCGACACTTAGGCTATTTGTTGTCTTCATCATATCCATCTCTATTTCAGTCTCCATCGTAACCACCTCGGCCTCTATTACTACCTCCACCATAGGACAATTGCCCTTGAGGTTGCTAAATTTGTAATTCTTTAAGCTCCAAACCCATGCCATTCAGCTGATCTTGGACTTGAGGCATAAGTGGTTTGGGACTGTATAGCAGATGAATTTTCCTGAGCTGAGCAATCAGGGGAAGTTAGTTGGCCCCTCTTATTCGCACTTTGCAGAGCTTTCTCTGTGTTTTAGAGAACGTATTGCAGACCTGCTACTTCTCTTTCACTTCTCTATTGTTACCCTGGACGTGGAGGCAAATGTTGCATTTGTGGAGGATACTGGACAGGTTGTGGTTGAAAAGATGGAGCATTTCCAATGTTTGACGGTGGTATACCTTGAGCCATAGGCCAAAACTGTTGGCTTACTTGGAGGCATAAATTGCTGACCTACTTGTGGTGGTACTCCAGATCTAAATTGTATTAGCAGTGGAGCGAGTATTCCAACAACAAATGCTACATTTCTTCATTGGAAAGCTGCAAAATCTTTGGCGCTTATATCATCAAACACTTGGAAACTTGTGGGCTTTTGACATATCGACATGTGACTTGACTTAGCAGATGGCTTGTTTCGTGGCTTAAATCATGGCTGTATTAGTGGTCAGATTTGGGTGTCGACTAGCCTTTAACTTTTGACTTAGTGCTCTAGTCTCTGGAGTATTGCATGGCATAAAACTTGTGTTTTGGCTTATAGACATGGAGTTAGGCATATGTTGACTGATTTGGACTTAAAACCTTTAGATTTAGTCTAGGATAAATCCATTTAAAAACATGTTCTTCTTTTAATAACAATCTCAACTAAAAGAAACTAGGAATACATCAAACTCAAGAATAGGTTGTGCATAGTTCAACTGAGATTTCTAACCATTTATGTGCAGGTCAAGAGGATGAAGCCAAAGTATTTTTGGGCAAAAGTAATTAATTAGGAGCTTGACAAAAATATGGAGCTTAAGACACTGGACAAAAGACTGAAGAAAACAATAAATCAAGTGAAGAGTGATGAAAACATTCATCAAAATAGTAGTGCATTTTGATCGCTAATAGTTATGGTCATTAGGTAATAAGATGGATCACCAGATGAAAGATTTTTTGAGTTAAATGTATTTAAGATGAGCTTTAGACTTACCTTTTCAAAAAGTGATGAGGCTATACTTTTATTATAAAAACTCTAAAATTTCACTTTCGGCAGCTAAGGGCGATTTTTTCAAAGTATTCTAAGCTGTCAAAAGCTGTCGCTTTCAGTAGATAAAACGATATGTGCAAGACATTTTAAGCTGTCAAAAGCATAGATCCGGTTAATGGTCAAACTGTCCCATCGAACTCTCAAACCACCATCAGTACACAACATCATCATCTCAAGTGCTGCTGAAATTAACTGAAATCGGATCATAATACGATCCGGGCAAGTGATTGTTTGTCCGATATGATTATTTAGTGAGATCTGTTTAACCCTAATCTAGTAGATCTGATCACCATAAGCCCACATCATTTATCTTTACCTGATCTACCACGTGATTTTTTCGTCCTTGTTGAATGATACAATCATCACTGTGATTTGAGTTTCATTCTTTATCAAGGGTTTTCATTAAAATCTTTTCCCCCATATCACACATTTTTCCTCCACCCGAACTTCAATTCGTCCCCTATCAATGCCACTATATCTCCCCACACCCGATTTTATTATATTGCAGGTATTGACAACTGTTATTGCAGATGAAGAAGGGAGGAACTTTGCTCAGGAAGGAGCTCAATGACATAACTTATCTGGAAGCTCACCCTGAGATTTTCCAAATGTTCAGGGATGCTGGCTGCTACAGGTTCAGTGAAAAACTCCAAGGATTTCATCAAGGTGTGGCTAAAGCGTTTTCATTAACCTTTGATGGATCCAAATCCAAAGTTGGAACAATTGAGGTACAGGTTGATGAAGCAATTGTTGCAGCAACAACAAAGATGCCTAGGACTGGTGAAAGATGGTTCAAGTCAACCACTACCAAAGACATTGAGTTCAGGTCTTATCTCAAACCTGAGCACAAATGTATTACTTTGAAAAAGGACATCCCTAGATCCTACTTGGAAGAAAAGTGGCAACACTTGCTCAAATCCATCCAGGTATACATAACATGTGAAGGAAGATATAGTAGAGTAATGTTCTACCATTTCAAGTTCCTGAACCATTTCACAGGTAGATTCCCTCTAAATATGCCCTTCTACCTTCACAAGATATTGACAAAGATGACACACCAGGTCTAGGCCATACCTAGCAAGGTGCAGGGTAGACTTTCCCATCATAGTCTTATGAAACTCATAGTGTTTCAAGAATTACAGAAGAGGGATAAGAGTTGGGAGTATCTTCTTTTCTGGGGTGAATTTGAACCAGAACCCCAGCCCAAGAATAAGAAGAAGACTTCATCCACTAAGTCTTCATCACCATGAAGCAGTAAAAGGAAAAGGAGAGATATTTCCCCATTAATTACAGAGGAGCCAGCTTCTTCTTCCAAGTCCAAGAAAGCCAAAAAGATGCTTGATTTTAGCCAAGTTGCAGAAGGGCAAACAAGTGCCTCTAGTAAAAACGTTTTGAATCTACCTTATATAGATTCAGAGGAGGATTTAGAGCTAGTGGAAAGAGATATT
>JASDQU010392602.1:0-10486 GCA_032191745.1 Picea mariana | reverse complement strand
CATTTTGCATAATAAAGATACTATTAAAAAAAACGTCAAATCAAAATTTAAGGAGAAAATGTGGTGTGATAAAGAGTTAGAGGAAAAAAGAAAATTAAGGTATTATAATGATGTAATCAACCCTAATCTAGAAGGTCAAAATTATCTATCTGTTTTTTCAAGTGTAAAGAAAAAAATAAATATTGCTAAGATAAGAACAAATTCTCACGAGCTCCATAGTGAAACTGGGCATTGGTCAATTCCTAAAATGCCTTGGGATGAAAGAGTGTGTCACCTTTGTGACACTAAGAAGGTTGAAGATGAAAAACACTTTCTCTTAGATTGTCCAGCCTATACCCATATTAGATCTCATTTTCAAAATATTTGTCACACTACCAAGCTTCCTAACCTCTTAACTCAACAAAAGTATGGTGATCTTGGAAAACTTCTCTTAATACTTTTAGAGCATAGAAACAAAATTCTAAAAAATCACAAGTAATCACTTACCCTAGACCAATTCGGTCTTAGTGAACTTTAATCATCAGCATCATTATCATTATTAAACTTTCCTACACAATTAAATAAAAATAAAAAAAAAATAATTTTAAAATTAAAAAAATATAATATATTAAAATATATTAAATTTTATGATTAAAATGTAATAATCAATGTGAAATTTCCTCTTTTTTAAAATTTAAAAATCGTTAAAAAAATCCTAAATACAGAATATTTTAACATCATATTTTTTACCACTCATACACTCACACATTCTATAAAATGGCCATACAATATGATGAAAAGAAGCATAAGCCATTTGAAATACGAGGCCAAGTGTTTTGGGAAAAAAAGTGGCTATTAACGATGGTTTATTAGACTTTTAGCTGATTCTAAGAATACTTAAGAAAAACAATTTTATGGTGCAAAATGGTCCAAAGTTTCAGATAAGAAAAGAGAGATGGAGCTTCATTGGATACTAACTGAAAATAAATATAACAAAAATGGCCTGTTGAAGATTCAAATTCCAAAGAATAGAGAGCACAGGTGTTTTTCGTTTGAGGCCCGCCATTACAAGAAGAGCGTGCAATGTTGGAGGCGTTGGGATGCATCCCAAAGTATTTGTCATGGAACACTGATTCCAACTTCATTCTGTGTAACGCCTCCTACTTGGAGCTGTTGCACAGAAAGTCTGGGTATGAAGTGCCATGCAACCAATCAATACATACATTATTTCACACTAATCGGTATGGAAGTGGCAGGAAACTGGGAAGAAGAATTATGGCTAAAGTTGGGAGGAGAGATGAGCAGTTGGGAGGGGGAGGAGATGAGAGGACGCAGGATTTGCTTGTGGAAATAGCAATGCTGGAGGCCCAGAAGGTGCAGGTGATCGAGTTTGTGAAAGAGCGCTCTTCCCATCTCGCTGAAATTGTAGAGCAAGCCAATTCTGAGTTCCAACAAGTTGCAGACGACACCATGAAAGGAATGGATGAAGCAGGCATCAAGGTATCCCATCTAACAACATTCTTTTCATTTTCTCCAGTGAAGTATGATATCTTATGGGAATATAACGAACCAATTAAAGACAAGAAACAGAATAGCCATGCCCTGCATCAATTGGAATACAGACCATCATAAGTAGATTGCTATAATAATTCAACTTAAGAGCAGATTGAGAATGGAAGTATCCCAATTCTTGTCCCCATTGGTAGTCATAATCCTCCATAAGAGTTATGCCTATGCCTATGCCTATGCCTGCGGCTTTATGTGCTAGTAAAATTGCAACTAAGAAAGCATGGCAAACACAACAGTCACAAGGAAAGTGATCCACAAGCTTTTCTTGGTGCAACCATTATAAGTAAATTTTATATAATAGTTCAGCTTTAGAGCATATTAAGAATGAAAGTATCCTTATTCTTGTCCTCATAAGTAGTCACAACAAGAGATACCCTGTGTGTTAGTAAGCTTGCAATTAAGAAGACATCACAAAAACAACAATCACAAGGAAAGCGATACACAAAGTGTACAGGGAGGCTGCTATTATGTCAACCTAGAAAAACATATTTTTACATATAAATCCTTCCATCAAATTTGGATAAAAGCTAATGTAGAGTGTTATTTCAAACTAGAAAAACATACTTTACATGTAAATCCTCCAATCAAATTTGGCTAAAAGTTAATGTAGAGTGTCATTTCGCCTCAACACTGATAAAGACTCAAACTTCTTACACATGTATATGGATCCTTAACCAAAAGACTAAACCAAAATAGGTAGGGATAGGAGAAAAATATGTCTTAAAAAATCTAGAGTGAAGAAAAGTAATTGAAAAGAAGAAAAACTACGCTCTACTTCTCAACCGTATACATGTATATGAATCCTTAACCAAAAGACCAAACCAAAGTAGGTAGGGATAGGAGAAAAATATGTCTTCAAAAATCTAGAGTGAAAAAAAAGTAATTGAAAAAGGAGAAAGCTGTGTTCTGCTTCTCAACCAGGTGCACAAAGTCCTGAGAATGAAGAGGCTCGGATTCAAAAAAAATAGGGGTCAGTACACCTTGACTGATCGATTGAAATAGGATAAACTTTGCAGTGGTAGATAAATTAGGGTGAGCTCACTCAGAAAGTTATTCATTGACTTACAAATCTTGACTCAAAATTCTGTCAAAGAATGGTGTTATGGCTAAAGTCAAAATAAGAATGTTAGTAAATTGAACTAAATAGATGTTATTAAAGGTGGTTGGGCACATTCATAGATTTTTTTTTCTTCCCGGATTCTCATGATTTCATATGAGAAAAGAAAACGCACTGAGAGAACAAAGAGATAGAGCAGGTATAGAATGCACAGAAGAACTTGCACAGGGAAGAAAACTGATAGGTGTGGGATCGATTCTTGGAAATAAAAGGCCGTAAACTGTTCCTTATGATCACTAATACTTGAGAAAATATCAAGTTGAGGTTGAACATTAGATTTTAGACAAGCAGACCAAACAAGGGTAAGGCTACATATTGAAATTTGGTAACTGAAAGGGTGAACAAAAAGTGGTACGAAAGAATCAGAGATTGAAGGATCTGAACAACAGACAGGATGGTGCAAGCTAGGGGATGAGGCCCCTCTCCCTGACCCCCTCCCCGGCTCTTGAAATGTCATATTGTAGAGTAGTGCGTGGAAACTCATCTTATCAGACATGGTCACTGACAAAAACATAGGAAGATCTTGTGAGAAGCAAGATGAAGGTATCAAAACAAAGACAAACATCCGCCTCCAAGAAGTCACTAAATGAATGTCTGTCCATAATGGATTAGAATTTTGAAATCAGAGGTGGTAGCAGATCAGTATAGATTTATTTTAACTTCATATTTATTAAGTAGTAAGAAGGATATAAAAAGAAATTAAAACGTAAATTTGTATTTAAAAAATTCCAAGTTAAGATGAAGTTACATCTCATCTATACTTTGTTGTTATTTATTTTATAATAATATATTGAACAACTTATATCACATGTCAAATAATAAGCATTAAGCATAGACATTACATATCTCTCTGGTACTGGATTGTAAAATGCATCTCACTTCTCTTGATATAATAAGACAAAATAAGACAAGTTAACTTAATAAACATGCTTTGATTTGTACATTTCTTGGAATCTGGCCCTCAAAAAAAAGTTTTAAGATGGCGGATTAGATAAAATTGAGGAGAAATGGAAACAATCTTCTATTTTAAGGGCTATTTTATAGCAATCTTTCACTGGAGTAGAAGATAGGGAGGCAGTGTTTCAGGGTAGGCCATGGTTCATTAATCGAGCATGCTTTTAACCCACGGCCATGGCACCAGTGTCAATGACAGGTTGGATCAAAATCCTTGACCCTGTAATTTGAAACGTGGAATTGTTCTAGAATATAGGAAATATCTTCTTTTGATCTACTAAGGGATAGAGTGAAGGTGATATATGTTTGAATCTGTATCTGATAAGGTGAAGGTCAATTAGGGGTATATCTGATATAAGGAACTGGGCACAATTTTATTGGATGCCTCAATAGACAATAACTAATATATAGGCATTTGGATTTTCACTAGAATCATAGATATATGATGATGATAAGGAACTTTTATGTTGGAAGTCAGTGAGAGATTTGAGAAGGCATTACAAAGGCGACCAGTATATACGAATGATTGCAACTCTTTTTCCTTCCACATGAAAAGAAAGGGGGTGTAGAAGTCCAGAGAAATCAAGCCTTATGCTGCCATAATTTTGTTTTTGGGAAGTAATGGAATTATGGAGCATCAATCATTATGGAGAGAATGGGTAGGTTGATGCATATTTAAACTTAGTCTAGATAGAAAAATTTGTAGTTAGAAAGTTGAAACTTGAGATGAGATAAATAGGTGTAACAAAAATTGAAAGTTTACAAGGAAACATGAGAAAATAGAACATATACAAATTTTCAACTATACATTGTTTGTTATCATATCAAACATGAGTACATATTTATAATGAGTTTGTAACAAAATTGGACTTTGAAGTTAATAATACATCTTCAATTAAATACGGAACTAGTAAATAAGGAACTAGCCTAGTATAAACTATTTGGCTAAAATAATTTTGTTCACATGGTATTTGATAAAAATAAAGTTCCTTGAGGATCCCAAAAATAATTAAATTTATGCATGTATCATCATCTTCTCTCTCCTTAGAGGAAATTGTCTCCAATTTCTATAGTCCCTATTCATTGATAGTCTTTTGTCTGTGTAGTTGGGGTATTGGAATGGACGCGTGACTTATGAGTTTCTTGTCGTTAGAGAATCTATTGAGGATGGATAGCTTGAACTAGGGGCAAAATACTCTAGTAAAGAGGTTTGAAGTAGTAAAATATTGGATGTCCTCCTTGCATATGAATAAAACCTATAGTAGTCTATTGAAGGTTAGGAAGTTGAAGCATGAGCATAGATGATATAGCATGTTTGCTATTTATTTGTAGAACATGATTTTTGGAAGCTAATTAACTACACAAAAAATCTAGTATTCTATAAGGTGAAGATTGACTTGCTTTGTAGTTTTTGATTTTTTAAAAAGTGATACATATATTACTTCAGAGAACAAATAAGTACATCATCAAGATTCAAGGTGGCTCCATCATATAGACAACAAGGGTGCCTGGAAAGTGTCGACTACAAAAGCTGAAAAGGCTAGCATATGAGCTTGAGTCTGGCAAGCCTCCGTAGGGAGGGAATCAACATCTTTGAGGCGATCTCTCAGGAATAGAGATAATTATTGCTTAAAGTTCCACAAATCCTGAGAGTAAGGGGATGAGGAACCTCAATGAATGCAACTTTACAATGATGTTACCAAAAAAATCCAATTACAATCAAATGAACTATGTGCCAAAGACATTTACACTATCCTTGACCATCCAAGTTTCCCCTAGGAGGGGTCCCTTCCATGAGAGCGAAGCTACAAAAAGGGAATGAAATTGAGCTTGAAACCATGCCCAAAAAATTATGGTGGGATAAATTTTCCAAAACACATGCTAAATTGTCTCATCCTTACCACACAATGCACATGCAAATGTAGTAATGCCAACTTTGTTTAACCTATTCTTGATAACAAATTCTTGATGAAACAATAATTACCCTCGAACTTTATATTTAAAGGAGGCACAAGCCTTCCAAATAGAATGCCACATCCTCAACCATTGTTTCATAGGGATGCTTAACTATCTCATAAAGATCCTTCATATCATAGATATAAATAGTTCCCACTTCTCCATATTTAATCTCTCCATACAAGGCCTTCCCCATGCATCTACAGTTTATATAAACAATTTTCTAGAATCGTATGACAAAGACCCTATAAAACAACCTTGTTAGCACCATAAATATTTTGTGCATGGTTAAGAGTCCTCCATTTGTTTCATTGTTAAGTGTGTTGATTCCACAAGTATTTCCAAACAACAATCCTTTCCTAGCCACCCTTTTACTTGCATAATTTGGTGAGAGACCAATCTAATCCCATGAAAATTGGAATGTCCATATTGGTCAATATGCTAGATCCTTAGTATTCTAGGTTCCCTCAACAACCGAGAGAGAAATCCATAGACTACTTTCCACACTTTCCCACCCTCTTGAGTGGAACTAAACTTAAGATCACAAATGCATTTGCATTACCTATAATGTCACAAATATAAAAGGGACCTTTAATCCCTCTAGTATAAAGAGCTTCTTGAATTTGGTGATGCACCAACACTTGCCAGAGGGCGTCTCCTTCCACTTCCCATTCACTTATTTGTTGGCAAGGGATGCCCCTTGGGATTTTATGTTAGGGAGCCTAAACCCCCTTGAGCCTGGGGTAAGGTACATATGTCCCAAGCCACCAAAGGGATCCCCTTTTCCCCTCACTGTTTTCCTTAGAAAAATATCTAGAGGACAAGCTATAGGGATTTATAAGACGATTCAGAAAGCAAGAGACACGAGAAGTAACACAAATGTATTGATGCTAAGATTATGTCCTCCACTATAATTTTCCCAGCAAGTGGCAAGTTGATCATGAACTAAGTTGAAAGTTTCTTTTCAAATTTTCCCATGAACCACCTCCATTGATCTGAAAGAGAAACATTCAAGCCAAAAGGGATACCCAAGTAATGAATGATCACCTCGAGTCTTATCCACTTCCACTTCTGATCCAAAAAGTGTGGGAGGTCCTCCTTCCTAATAAGAAAATTCTCTATTTTCTCCTCACTAACAACTGCCTCACAACTTTTGCAAAAGTACCCAAACATAACATTGTTCCCTCTGCAAAATTTTGGGTCAATTCAAGTGTTAGAGATGAGTCATCTAAAAAGTGGACATTAAGGAGTTGGTTTCCATTTGGTAAGTAGATATATTTGATTTTCCATTGCATTCTTGCTACTTCCAACAAATAACCAAGAGCATTGGTTGCAATCACATAGAGATATGGTGCCAAAGGGAACCCTTACCAAATGGAACACTACAATGTGATAGAATTTGATAGCACACCATTCACACTAAATTATGTAGAATCCCGTGAGAAGAGTGCCTCATCAAAATGATGATACATAGAGCCAAATCCCAACCATTCCAACATTTTCAAGATGAAGTCCCATTTAGTTTTGTCTTAAGCCTGATCAAAATCAATGTTTGAAAGGAGGGCTTTTTTCCTAGTCTCCTGAGTCAAATAAGGCCTTCCTAAGTAATGATAAGATGATATAGGAAAAATATTCTCTAAATAAAACTTTTTCTCCCCTTGTGAACACCACCACCAACAGGATCCTCTTAGATAGATATTTTGCTAGAATATTTATGGGAGACATTCAACAAGGTGGTTGGACATGACCCACCCACCAAATCTCTTTTAATACATTTAGGAATAAATTTTATGAGCCCAATGTTAACTAACTCCCCCATACCACTACCCTTGATATATTCTTGGCACATTTTCAAATAAGCAGGGCCCACCACAAGCCATAGTTAATAAAATTGAACTAGAAAACCATATGAACTTGAGGATTTCTCATTTTTGAGTTGCTTCATGGTTTCCTCCAATTAATCCAATCAAGCTCTTTGGAAATATTGTTCCTATTAAGAGCCTCAATTCATTGGGGAACAACTTGATATAAAATCTCCATGGTAGCATCCCACAATGGGTCAAAGCCTACAAAAGTGAAAATGTGATGAAAATAATATTCAAATTTATGTCAAATTTCCATCTCATCTTGTGTAAGGTTACCGTTAGGGTTTTGCAAGGCTCATATCCTCATAGATTTGTGTTTTCATTTTCGATGTTGAAAATATAATTTGGTAGTCACATCACCCTAAGCCATCAAGTGCTTGACAAAAAGAACAAGAGGACTGAACAAGTCACACTTAACCAAAAAATTACAACAACAATATCCTCCAATAATTCAAGGCATAAAGGATCCATTCTCCAAAATTATTTCATCGGCAAAAATAATGGCAATCGTTGCAAAAACACTAATCATCCATGAAAAACATAAAGAGATGGAAAAACCTCACATTGAGCTTGTACTTATTCCAATCCTCCCAAAGATACTCAACTAAGCTTGGAGGGGAACTCCCAATCTTCCAACCATTCGTTTAGCAAATGAATCTCTCCTTTATTTATACCTTTTACATCAAACCTAATGAATAAATAATAATAAGTGAGAGATAAAACCCTAGAAGTAGGACACTCCTCTTTAGAGTGCTTTTTAGGGTTTGATTTCATTAAAAAGTGATATGCATCCATTTCTTCCCTGAAGTGGCTTCAAATATGTGAATCATGGTATAATTTGTTTGAAACGCTTCATAAAACCCCTTTAACATGCTTTAAATGCCACTTGAGGAGGACATCCTTATTTATGGGATGGATTCATTGTTACAGAGAAAATATCTCCTACGAACAATAAAGATCTCCCTCAGATCTGCCCTTGATCTGAGACATACAATCTATATGTTGGAATATTGGTTGTTGTCATTGATGTCAACCCTAGTCATGGGCTTTGGACCGCAAGATTGATGGATGTATTTGGACATGAAGGAAAATGCACATGCATATAAAACACCCATGGATGGATAGTATACATTATTTTGTTTCCGGTGGTATGTGACACGTCACGTGGATCCTCATGGTTGAGGAGAAATGAATTTTTGAAGATGACAAAGTGAATTGAAGAAGGAAGTACATGTAGGCCCTGAAGATAATTAAAGAAAAGAATTACAAAATAAGAAAGTGTAAGGTCGGCCCTAATGTTAAAAGGAAGTGAAATAAATATCATTATACATTCATTTGATGCACAAGTTGAATTTCAAAGGAAATCAGAAGTAAAGAAGGCCAGATTTCAAGGGAGGATGAAGTCTTTTGGTGATGTGTTCTAAGGTATGTTATTTTCAGGTCATCTTACCATTTTTGCTATAATTTTTTTTCTAGAACGATTCAGATGGTGAAATTTCTATGGTATTGAGAAGACATATCAAGGTACCTATGGTAAAAATTTCAGCTCTTGATTCACTATAATTATGGATATACACTCTATGGACGATAGGGTTTGTGACCAGTCCCGAAGCTAGTCAATAAACATGTGTTCTGGGTAAAACAATCATAACTTCTTCATTGATAATCCAAATGATGTGGAACAAATTTAATTGGAAAGAGTACAGACTGTAGTTTCTTGTGTGCGAGTTTTAGAATCGGATGTTAAATATTGAGTGTGGGGCATTCTGTGAAAGTTCACTCTCCTGAATAGACCATAATTGAATAAAGTCTACCATTCTTTCTATAACTTCTTTTGGGGAGGATTCAAGGAGTGAAAATTGGAGGAGTTTCAAAGAACACATTGAGTAATTTTATCTACAGGATCAGAGTACTCCAAGAATTGAAGAATTTCAGAAATTGAAGAAGTCTCAGGAAGCATTATTAGGTTCTATGTGATGATTGGTTGATGGTGATGATTTAATGTGAAGTTTTATTATCTCTCGTATATTTTTGGGTCGAAGGAAGGGACAAGGATGGAGAGTTCAAATATCTCTTGATATTGGAGGATTGTATCTTACCCTTGGAGGTTTATCCCTCCCTTTACATTTGGAAGCTGTAGCTACCTTTGGAAGTCATTACTTCCCTTAAACAATAACTATTGATTATTTCTCATATATTGTGCATGGTGTATTGTGGTGTATTGGTGTAACTCTTATACTATTGTTCATTTCTCATTGGATATAATTGAATGGTTTAAGTATAAGTTGAAAAATGTTATAAATTGTACTTGATACTGATTCACCCCCCTCTCAGTATCAACACTACAGACAACATTACAAACTTTCCTAGATCTATTGGATTTATTTCTACTTATGATAGAAGAGACAAATATGTACCTAGTTTCCAACGTCTGTCCTTACATAATCCCAATTGACATAGCTATGGAGATCCAACTCCATCTCCTGCGATCCACTTACTACACACAAGAGACAAAAGATACCCAACTCAAAATATTCCAAGTGTTAAGAGATCATAAACCAATCAAGATCTAATATATTCTACCCAAGGAGAGAGAAAATCAGTTACATGCAATTGAATAAACAAGCATAAAAAGGGGAAAACTGTATCAATCTATATTAATAATGGAGAAACATTAAAACAATTGTTTGGTTACCTTGAGTCACGATTATGGTTCTCCTTGGCCCTTACTTCATCTCTTCCTTATCCCTCACACAAGCAAGGATGACCTACGAGGAAAGCTAGCTCCGTGGATGAACTCTTCTGAAAATTGTATAGTATAAGTTTGCTTATGATTCTCCCTTTTCTTTCCCTTGGAATAGAATCTTTATATAGATTGGTGGAAGAGGTTAGAGTAAGTATATAAATCTCTCAACTCATTGAGGAACTCCAAGTATGACCTAAGTTCGTGAGTCTACAAGGAGAGATAATAATTCACCCCGATGGTGATCCTTGAGTGTATAGAAATAGAGGCGACAAGGGTGATTGCATGGTGTAGTGATGCAAC
>JASDQU010392601.1:0-10480 GCA_032191745.1 Picea mariana | reverse complement strand
AAAATCATAAAATACATACCTCTTTCGTTTCTCTATAACTTTTTGTCATCTTAACCATTTTTAAAATGAGTTTTATGTCGCACTACAAGAGATCAATATCTACAATCTAAAAAAAGGAATTTTTTTTTATAATGTTAATACCCTTGTAGCCTACACTAATGGAAGGCATTGTAATTTCCACGATATATTGACTTTCATATATATCTATATATATATATATATTGAAAAATACACTGCACTAGAACAACAATTTCTCTACAATTATACAAATGTTTGGGAGGAAATTTCATTGTTAAGGTACTCAACATCTACCCTAACGAAGGCATATATCTTAAATTTTGTTAACAAAAATAACATATTGTTGTTAGAAAAACTCAAATTTCACATAGTTATACACAATTTCAATAAATACATAATATTGGTTGTTGGTAAATTTACACCTAAGATATATAATATTGGTTATTGGTAAATGTTTCTACTTCCATCAAGACATGCCCCCAGTGGCCTTCACTATAAATGACTCTTTCAAACCTTCACTTGTCATCTTTAGTGGATTCATACCCCATTATTGTAGAGAAACACATCTACAAATAGACAAGCCCTCTCATTGATATTATTATAGTCAATGATGTACTATAGGATAGACCACTATGGATTATGTTACGAGGAAAATCTCTCTATGGCCATGGTGGACCACAACAAATGGAAATGACTGTAGAAATCAACTCTATTCCAACAATATGCTATATAAATCAACATGCAAGGGAGATATGAAAGAGGCCTACCTCATCCAGATGTTCGATGATGTCCACCATTGAGCACTTCGACCCAAAGTTATATACCTGCAACAAGTTCTCAACAAACAAGAAAAACAAGCATACGGTATTGATATAAAAGGTCAACACATTAGATAGCACAATCCATCAATATACATAGCAAATACGCCCATGGATAATAATTCATATATTTTCAATACATGAATCGGATGAGAAGAGATTATTTCTATTAATAAATGATCAACAGAAGTGAAAATATTGCAGACTTCTGTGTCGACACAGTTCAGAACTGAGAAACTGAGTTCCTTCCAGCTGGTCCTCCACCAAAGGCAAGCTCATATAAGGGAGATAATGGGGTTCTCCATCAATAAGGGAAGATCTTGGAGGCTGAACACTTTGTTCAGACTTAAAGGACAAACGGATGTAGACTCAATATGAAGTAAATAATTTCTCCATAGTAACTTTGCTCTCAAAGTTGTATTCTTTCTCCTTTTCCACAACTCGAAATTGGCTTCTTTATAGCCTTCAAAATGAAAGTAAAGGGCCAGGTCGGAATGTGTCCAATATATGGAAGGCCAAGGATTAGATATCTCTTGTCGTGACATGGAAACCCAACATTTAATTTTGATTTTCTGGCACAAATCCCGATGTACACAGGTTGTAGTGGAGCAGCCTGCGTATATGCTTGTTGTGTAGGGTGAAAGATGCGTACAAGTGGAAAAAATTATATTTTTCTCTCTGGACTTTAGTAACAGGGAAGATAAGTCTACATAGAGAAATGGAAAAAGGCCCTCTCTGCAAGATTTCATACAGTGAAACAAATATTTCTCTAACAGATCCCCGCTAATGTGTGAGATCAAAGGAGTATCTGCGATGGCCAAAATTCATTATGAATAACCCAGAAGTGGAGTGGTAGGGAACCAACTGGACGAACTCAATTTCTCATTACATTCTGCACTAACTTTGCATACATGGCTGCCAAAAATACACTGCAGATCCATGTGAAAAATATACCAAACAAGTGTTTGTGGCCATGAATAGGCAAATACAAATGTGGTTACATGCCAATAGATGTCATAGTCATGAACAAGGCCCAGTAGAACCAGTCTCAAAACCAATCTGAAGATGTTTGTATACCATGGAGTACATTCCGATCTCCCGTGATCACTGAAGTCATATATGTACTGGTCCAATGAAAAGGAAGCAACAACTCAGGGGAGTTGCAACTACATAGTTATGTTTTCAAGTCTTATACACAATCCACCAAAGGTTCAAGTCTACATCATGTGAATAAAGGAGTTGAGGTCAAACATAATGAGACATCATTTGATTACCGGTCATTGATGTATACCATTAACAAACATGAGACAACCTACCGATAATGAAATTAGGTATCAAGGAACCAAGTACATTCTTACAAGTGTGAATAGAGGAATCAGTGTCGAACACCTGAAGAATCCATCGATCAGGAGACATTGAAGTATTCCCAACTGTCAATGGCTAGAAAGCCTGCCACTGATGACTGCAAGCCTCAAGGTACTCATAAGACTCTAGGTATCGTTTCCAGAAAAATGGGTTGAAGTCGATGGAAAGAGACCTGCTGAAAGGAGAGCATTAAGGCATCTCTCATCATTCAGCACGAGGTATAAAGTAGGAGTTTCATGATTTGGTGGAAATCGGACGAAGAACAAGTTCACAAACCAACGACCATGTGTGTCTTTCATGTGTGCCAAGTGAAAGCGGTACACGAAAAATACCCTCTGAATAGCAGCCAATGATGAAAACTGTTGACAAAGGCGAGGAAACCACCAATAAGGCTAATGGCATCCAAGACACTGTACGAATCACAATGTGTGAATAGATGTGTTGTTGTCAAACACAAAGGAAACCACCCGGTCAACTACCAATGATGAAATGTCGACTGCTCGGTTCAAGGTTACCTACCAATGATGAAAGTAGGGCCAGGGTGCATGATAGGAATACAATATCATGTGATTCTGAGACAAACTAAGGGTATGGTCGACATGCAAAGTCAAGAGTTATAAGGAGTGGCCAACATAGGTTAATAGACTTCCTTTGAACAAGAGAATGAGACATATGGAGGACTCCGGCAGCACAGACCCAACGATGAAACCATGAGATGCAAGAGGCATCAATGAAATTCTCTGTAGGGACTGGAAGAGTAACCAACTGGTAGAGAGGACTCAGTAACGAGCTCATATTCCTAAGGTTGTGCTAATCCCAAAATTATGATGAATGGACTCAAATAACTTTGTGCTTTGTTCAAAGGCGACATGACTGTTGCCGATACAAGATAATACTCCCTTCTCTCCCATCTTTTTTTGTTATTTCATAGACAAATGAATGCTCTGATACAAAGGAGGAAACAAGTGTCGCAAGTAACCAAAATTTTTTCCAGTTGTGGAATGTATGTATGCTCAATGCAAGGAAGTGCATGCAGGAGATGGACACTCGGGGAAATGTTTCCTCTTAGGTACAGGGTGTCAAATTGCAAAGGATATAAACAAGGATTTTCTTGGTTGAGGATGCAAACTGCTGAGGCAAATTATTTATAACACAAAGAGAGAATCGTATATAGTCTCAATACTGCAAGCAAGGGAATGAGATGCAATCAGAACTTAACGCCAAAAAATTTCCTTTTTTATGTCTTTTAGTCTACTTGGTGTGAAAAAGGGGTAAACTTGTGCCAAATAGAAGTCTTTTCAAAACCATTTTTACGAGTTTGAAAAAGACAATTTCCCTTGGAAATATTTTTATTTTTTGATAACGAGTCGAAAAAGAGCTTAACTAAGACTCATGACCTTTCAAATCCAATATAACGAGTGTGAAAGGGACATATCACTCGACAGTCTTTTCCTTTTTTGAACTAGTCGAAAAAGAGCTTAACTCAGACTCATGGATGTTGTTCAAAAAAGCATATAAAGGGGGAGGCCAAGGATCCCATGCAGAACTTCTGTGAAAGGTCAGAAACTTACGAAGAGCTGACACAACCTTGGGAAAACCCAAATCTTTCCAAGTCAAGGAGGATACAATACTTTCAAAGGTTACCTTATCTACAATATATCGAAGAATGCCCCTTATCTAGAAGGGTGTAGAAGAAGGAAGTCAAAGCTCTATAATATCATTCCAATCGAAGGAAACCACCTTAGGACTTGGAGGAAGAATACTCAAAGAGAGTGGAATGATCCCTTGTGCAGAAGGTATAGCACTAAAAATTCTAAGGACATGACATAGAAGGTATAGAACTAAAACCAGAAAAGAGGGATCGACCAAAAATTCCATCAGCGTGACCACTCCCTTAGACATGTCACTCTCCAAGAGAAGTGTGGGGTCGACCAAATATTTCATCGGCACAACCACTTCTTCAACCATTGGTTGAATAGGATGTGAGAAAACAAGGTCAAGAGATGCATCACCCCTAAGAATAGGAATGATGTCAGTCGAAGATTGCATCAACACGACCACTGGTTGAACATGATGCGGGACAACAAGGTCAAGAGATGCATCACCCAAAAACATAGGAGAGGTGTCGGTCAAAGATTGCATCGACACGACCACTGGTTGAACGGGATGTGGGGAAACCACAAACAAATCAAAACCTGAAGGGCCCTCAAGTGAGAACCATGCTTCGGGTATCCCAACAGTAGAAGGACAAAAACGAGTAAGGTGACTTCCTTCACAAGTCCTGCAAAGGAATCTTGCATTATGTTTGACACGTCTAGGCTTCTCAATCGTATGAATGCCCCCAGTGTGAATTGTATCGGCTGGTGACAAATCTCCAACATGACTAGCAGAGGTTGGTGATGTATGTGCAGTGTGACTAGCAATGAGGAGACTTGTGCCCCCATCATGACTTGCAGTGGCTGGTTTTTGGTCTTCAACATAACTTGCAGAAGTCATCGACCAATCTCCAACATGACTAGTATAGGTTGGTGATAAAATGCTAGTATGACCTATAGTGAATAGACTTGCGGGGGCAGTGGGTTGTGGCATTTGAGACCAAGGTCCAAGGAAAGATTGGTTTTGAGAAATTGCAAGCAAGGAAGGATCTTGGTTTACACCCTATCCCTGTCTGGAAGGATAGTATCCTCCTCCATACTGATTCATAAAGGTTTGTAAGGGCATCGACACTGACGTAGATGTCCGCGAAGAGATAAAATCATGATAAGGATTATTCGAGTGAGGATACATGTTTCCCCCTTGTGAAGGGGTCTCGTGAAGTGGGTAGCCCGAACCGTAAAACTGATTCTCCCCATATGAAACACCTGAGAATACATGAGGACTCGCCATGGAAAAAGTGTTCAAAGGAACCGACATGGCGGACAGAGGATACATGGATAGAGTGTAGTAGGTAGAATAAGCACCCACCTAAGTATTGTCTCCTGAAAGAACATAACCAAGACTGGATCCGTAAGAGGGGAGGTTCCAACCTCTCATTGTAAAGAAAGGTTGAGGGACATGACTCATATCCAATGAAGATGTAGGCATTGGGGCTATGGTGCCCCCGAATCCAATGTTAGGATTCATATAAGTGGACCAGGGAGAGGATTGCAAGGGTGAAGGCATATCAACAGGAGACTGACTAGAGACCCAAGGCACAGACTGAGTACCAAAGTTTTTCATACCATTATAAGAAACATGAGGATTCATCCCCATGAACGGAGTAGGCATCATGGGGTAAGAAGCAGTAAATGAGGGAGCCAAAGGGACTCCACTATCCATAATGAGGACTCAATATAGACTCGTAATGCCAACTAGTAATCAAAGAGCACACCAAAATTCAAACAACCAATATGCATGCAAATGGTTTAAAGTGGTTGAGTGGCCTCCCTCCCTAAAGAATGTATGTCTCGCCCAAGAGGGACCTGAGACTCCCTGCTAAATATCAGAAGTAACATAATCAGTTATAAGGGCCCTCGTGGGTTTAACAACCAGTCGGTCAGATCCCCTCGGAGAGGTAATCCTCCATAAACGTTGTGTGTTGTCCTACCCTTATCTGACCAAGGGTGCTTGCAGAATAACCCCTACAAGTAACCTATGAGACAGCTAAGTCAAGCAACTAATAAACCACTGTATAATCGGTGCATAGGCGAGCAATCATAAGTTAGGTCCATCGTATGGGAAGTGTAGAAAATCCTGAAACGTTGAAAGCACCACCTCTCACAACGGTAAAGGCACTAACAAGATCCCTATATATGAATAGATCCCCATAAATATCTATGACGCTAGGAAGGTATCAAGGGGATATCCCTTCAACCAACTTCACGCGACCTCGTGATTAACTTCGATGTGAGTGGAGCCTCTTGATCTTACCAATTATACAATGGATTTCTCCACTCCATGAATCAGACACATATGTTGATTTAATTTCCTTGGAGAAGTTTACTCATTAAAATCCTATTTCAAGGCACTAAATCCTAGGCTAGTTTGTGCACCCTAGAAAATAAAACTGTTACTAATAAATTTTAAATTATAGCATTGATTTTAATGGTCGTGATTACTCAAAAACGTATGGTAGTGAAACTCATGGTGTTCTGACTCTCCAAGAAAAGTAAATATGAAAATAGTGCAAAGTCCTAACTTTAACTTTTAATGTATGATATGCTTCTAAAAATGATGCAATTTTCAAATTCAACTCTACAATTTAGAAGTAAAAATGCAATCTTTCACTATATGCATTAAGCTAATGATAGAAACCAAAAAGACAAAAATGCCAAGCAATGCAAAATCCCTATTTTTTTGTATTTTTAATATATCAAAACTGAAAATGCATGGACTGAAAAGTAACTTGATATATAACCGTATTGTGTATAAAAAAAGAGATAACTCAAGCAGGATATTAATCCATAAAACACCCATCCCAATGTACAAGGACAATAAAAATGAAAATATGAAGAGAAAGACTTTACCCAGAAATTCAACCAAAAGAGGGTTTCCTGTCATCCCACAAGCACTAAACAGACACTACAGAGACCTAAGAAGGCTCAACAAGCATCAAATCCCACCCAACAAACACCAGACCAAGCAAACAGGCATGGAAAAATGTGTACGCAACTGTTTGGGAAAACAGAGCATACATACGCAGCGTGCAGTGAGACAACTTGCATGTATATGTGATTGTCAAGGAAAAAGGCACGTATATGCCTTGAAACAAGACCAGGCAAGGGAGAAAGGCTGAAAACTATGGCCCGGAGTGAAAAGGAGTTGTCAAGCAATGATACGACAAGAACCATAATAGAAAGGAGATAAATCTAAGGAGAAAATTACTTCAAACCCTAAGAAAGAAGATTCATCCCCAGTATGTTCACCAATTTTGTTACAAGGAAAATCTCTCTATGGCTAGGCTGAACCACAACAGACGAAAATGACTGCAGAAATCAACTCTATTCCAAAAATGTGCTATATAAACCAACGTGCAAGGGAGATAAGAAAGGGGCCTACCTCGTCCAGATGTTCAATGATGTCCATCATTGAGTAGTTCGACCCAAAGCTATATACTTGCAACAAGTTCTCAACAAACAAGCAAAAAAAGCATATGGTGGCAATATAAAAGGTCAGCACATTAGATAGCACAATCCATCAATATACATAACAAATATTCCCATGGATAATAATTCATATATTTTCAAGACATCAATTGTACAGGAAGAGAGTATTTCTATTAATAAATGATCATGAGAAGTGAAAATATTACAAACTTCCATGTCGACATGGTTCAGAACCGAGAAACCAAGTTCCTTCCAGCTAGGCGTCCACCACTTCAATCCTCCACCAAAGGCAAGATCATATAAGGGAGATAATGGGGTTCTCCATCAATAAGGGAAGATCTTGGGGGTTGAACACTATGCTCAGACTTAAAGGACAAAGGGATGCAGACTCAATATGAAGTAAATAATTTCTCCAGAGTAACTTTGCTCTCAAAGTTGAATTCTTTCTCCTTTTCCACAACTCGGAATTGGCTTCTTTATAGCCTTCAAAATGCAATTGAAGGGCCAAGTCAGAACGTTTCCAGTATATGGAAGTCCAAGGATAAGAAATCTCCTATCGTGACATGGAAACCCGACATTTAATTTTGATTTTCTGCCACAAATCCCGATGTACGCGGGCTGTAGTGGAACAACCTGTGTATATGCTTGTTGTATAGGGTGCAAGATGCGTACAAGTGGAAAAATTTATAATTTTGCCTCTGGACTTTAGTAACAGGGAAGATAGTCTGCATAGGGAAATGGAAAAAGGCCCTCTCTGCAAGATTGCATAGGGTGAGGCAAATCTTGCTCTAACAGTTTCCACCTAGATCTAATGCACAAAAAAATTATATTATTAAGAAGTGAGAAGGAGGATAGCTTACCTTTCTCCTTAAGGTTATCCAATCATATGCTTATTAATAAGGTCCTAATATCTAACTCCTATGCATCCTATTTCACTTTCTACCTACATACAAAAAACAACAAACATTTGTCAAAGTCTTTAACACATAAAAGATATTTGTATGCAATCAAATATAATGAATCTTCGCTCCCCGTCGATTTTGATATCTGCATGGAAACAAATCATTCTACTTTAACTCTTTCTTCCTCCTCTAGTGCACTCTGTATTCATGTGGAAGCCAACCTTAGACAGTTGGTGGGAGCTAGTGTGGATAGTGAATGGAAATATGGTCCTCTTCCTTCTAATGGTAATCTGGGTAAGCCTTCTTTTAGCGATATTGTGAAGAATGTATCATTTTCTCCTTGTCTTCTAGTTCAGGAGGTTCCAACCATAACTATTCCCATGATGAAAGATGTTGCAACTTAGAAGGACTTCTAGAATATCAATGCTCTTGTGTGTTATTTCAATGGTGTTTTTGCTTGTTTAGTAGATATGCCAAAATTGATTTTGGACTTTTGGAAACTTGAGTTAAAAGAGGATATTTTATTTACCCGTGTGGAAAGGGATTCTCCATTGTTGAGTTTTACATTTTCGAAGAGAGGGATTTGATTTTAAACTTTGGAACCTAGTTTTGGGGAAATTTATGCTCTCTTTGATCCATTGGCAAAGCCCTTGGAATATACTATTACACAATTTTTGAAAAAGGAATTGAAGCATGACTGTATATGCCCAAATATGTGTGGAAATGGACTTTAGCAAAGGGTTTATGGAAAAAATAATTTTGAAAGATGAAAACTATTACTTGAAGCAAAAGATTAATTATGAACATGTTTCTTTCCATTGTAGTGCTTTCTTTAAAATAGGTAATTTAGTACCAAACAATTGAAAAGGTCTAAGGAAAGTTAGGAAGAATCAATGAAAAGCAACCTGGTGGGTTGGAGTAAAAGAAGAAAATCAATTGATTACCAAGGAATATTCACCTAAATTGGACCCTCCCATTGAAGATCCAAAAGTGGATCTAGAGTAAACCAGGGACACATTAGTGGATTCAAAGAAAAATAGTGATACTCATTCAAAAGAAGACCCTCCATCTCAACAATGATAAAAAGACAAGGTTGAGTAGAAGATGAACCTTCTTTTCACTCAAATCCAAATCAAAATGTAGAGGCCCACTAAGGAAAGCTAGGTCGATCCACTCGAAGAAGATGAGACACAAGAACAATTACAACTCCGACATCAAGAAAAATAAACTTTGGTAGGAATAGAAAGGACATCATCAAAGACAATGGAAGCTTGGACAATAGTGGTGAATAAAAAAAAATCTCCTTCAATAACACAACCAATGGTGACAAGAATCTGAGCCTGTAATCCAGTTTAGTTGTGCATTGATTTTATCATTTATTATGTCAACAATTTGTCACAATTTACTCATGTAATAAATATGTCCATGAAGTTATTGTGGAATTAAATATTTAATGTATTTGGAAAATAAGGAATTTATTATTTTATTTGAAATACAAAGCCAATAATGTTTTTAATCTCATTGTGGTCCTCGTTACAATTTCTTAATACAAATATCCTCGTTACAAATATCTTTTTGGCTTTAATCATCACAACTTTAGTTTTGTTTGTGTTAAGAGTAGTATTAGTACTAGAGAAAAAATCCTTGAAAATTTTATGTTGCTTCTCTAAATCACACAACTAATGGATAAGAGATAAGGGACAATCTTTCTTAACTCCTATATTACAATTATTTTATTTTAACCATTTCTTATTAAAAAATATTAAAATAAACAAAGCTAAATTTTATTAAATTTTATATTTGAAAATATTAAAATAAATAGTATTTAACATTAAACCTAAAATATAGATATGAATTTTTAACATAATTCCACCCTATATAAAACATAAATTAAGAAGAAATTAAAATTATATTTATGATTATTTAAAAATATTAAAATAAAAATCAACATATTCTATGTAAGTAAGATATTGCTAAATTGTATGTACCTTTGATATTGTTAAATTGTAGATTTTAAAATATTGAAATAAATAACTATACACATTAAATATATACTTTTATAAAATATGGATATGGAATTTTTTTAGTATATAGTTCCACCGTAAGTTTAAAAATTTTGGAAAGAAAAAACACATTTTACTAACAAAATGAGCTTTTTTTTTTTCCCGGAAGAAATTATCTCAATTTTATAAGTGATATAAAATCATTTACAATTCGCCGAAAAAGAACCATAGCCAGCTCCGTTCTATAAACAGATCAGACAGGGTCTTACAAGAAATTACAAAACTGCCAG
>JASDQU010392598.1:0-10948 GCA_032191745.1 Picea mariana | reverse complement strand
TCAACTATACACCTCATGTATGTGCCAACTCATCAACTACTTGTCTCAACCATGTACTCAACATGTACCTCAACCAAAATCCCTCATCAATTTCATCATCAAAATATGATTTGTAGCTCTGTAATAGAACTGGTGTATATGATCACATTCCTACAAACCTTCCTTAATTTTAACAACAAGAGACTAGCATTTTCATCAAACTTTTCTTTAGTCTCACATGCCTAGTTTTGGATTAGTCAACAACCCTAACTTGAAGTAATCGTAACTTTGTAACTGTAATGTATAAATATATGAAACTGATACATAATGTTCTTCATTATGTTTTATGCAATTACTCCAGGTGTCACTACTTGGAACCTCTCAGAAAAGGCATTATAGAAAAAATGACATACATTGCTGAATTATGGATTATTCTAGAGAGAAACCTTGTAGAGCATGCCCCGCATGAAATGTTTGTTGAATTAATCTAAAACTATTAAAACAAATACTACCAACTGTACCCTAACTAACACATTTTATCTCACTAAATTTGGATCTTTTATGAAGAGGTTATGTCATTTTTACCCGAAACACCTGTTTTTGACTAGTTTCAGGACTAACCACAAACCCTATTTTCCACAGAGTGTAACGCCAAAAATACAATGACCCAGGAGATGAATTTATTACCATATATAATTGGATATGTTTTCTCAATGGAATAGCAATTTCACAGTCTGAATCATTATAGAAAAAAATTTATAGTGAAAATGGTGAGATAACCTGTAAATAACATACCTTAGAAAGCACCATCAAAATAATTTATCCTTCCTTGCATTTCGGCCTTCTTTTCTTCACCTTCCCTCAGAAATTCGGCTTAGATATCCTTTATTACCTCAGACACCTATAAATATTCAATATTCTCCAGTGTTTCTTAAATGAGAAAGCCTTGCCTCTTATTTTCACTCTCCAAGTAGCTTCCTTAAAAACATCTTCTAGGTCACTTTGCCCACTTTCCTTATTTTAGGGTTAACCCACTTCTAATTTCTTCATTAAATTTATTATTGAATTAATTTATTTTGTATTCACTTTGAATTATAATACACTCATCACTTCACTTTATTATTTACCTTTTAAAATCTCTTAAACCACTTTGACTACTTTGACCTTTTGGGGCTTTTAGATGACATATGAGGGTCCTCCAACTTCGTAAGGCCATAACTCTCAAAAAGTGAGGAGTTATGTGACATTCCACATACCAAAAGAAATGGAATGACATGTACTATCCACCTAGAATAGTATTACCTTAAAATATAGCAAAAATCATACCGTTATCCATCAAACAAACTTGGGTCCATTACCCAAACCTGGGTTCTCCAACTTCGCATGGTCATAACTCTCTAACCGTGAGGAGTTATGTGACGTTATACATACCACAAAAAATGGAATGACAAGAACTATCCATCTAGGATAGTTTCCCTAACAAATTCACTGTCCTTCATCTCATTATTCCAAAATTAAGCATGGGTTCTCTTACTCCACAAAACGTTTTCCCGTGAGGGATTTCACCATAAGGGGGCCACTTTGGAGTTCATCCATATTTACTTCTTATCAAACATGAAAAAAAAAAAATGAGTCATATTTACATCAAACAATCTTGGGTCCATTACCCAAACCTTTGTGCTACGGGGCTTTCTTTAAGGGTTGACATCAATGAAAATCAACCTTAATCAACAATATCCCCCTTTGGCATTGATGGAAACACTCTGATGCAATATTGAAATCATATCACTCATGCTCCCCCTGGAACCATGCCTCTGTCCTCTGCATATGATAAATTTTCTTCCCCTGGAACCATGCCTCTTTCCTCTGCCTGATAAATCTTCTCCCCCTAGAACCATTCCTCTGTCCTCTGCATCTGATAAATCTCTCCCCCTTTGTCATCAATGGAAAAGGTATCTTTCCATCTGGGGCTACTCCCCCTGACTGAACTGTCCTCTTATGGTGCTTCCTCGTGTACATCTAAGACATATAAGATAAAAATTCAAAAAGCATTCATTTTGGAGTAGAAATAACTCCAAGTCTTTGGCAAAGATATTCAAAGGCTTCCCGTGGAAGTGGTTTTGTAAATATGTCTACCACTTGTTCTTTTGTGCCCACATACTCAACTCTGATGTTGTTTTCTGCAACCTGTTCCCGTAGAAAGTGATACTTGATTGGAATGTGCTTCATCTTGGAGTGAATTACTGGGTTTTTTGAGATATTGATGGCACTTGTATTATCACAATATATTGGAATGGGATCATCATACTCAACTTGTATATCTGTCAAAGTTTGTTTCATCAAAAGAACCTACGTACAACATGCTGCTACTGCAATATACTCTGTCTCGGTTGTAGATAGAGATATTGATGATTGATTCTTGCTCAACCATGATACTAAACACTCACCCAAGTAGAAATCTGCTCCACTGGTGCTTCATCGGTCATCAATACAACCTACCCAATCTGCGTCTTTGTAACCAATTAGTGATAGATCCTTTCTGTACAATTCCTGTAGAAACCCCGATAGATCTAGAATTCTAGTTAAATTGAACACATACAATTTGCTGATATTCAAGAGATGAGAGAAATTTTTTTCTCCATAAATCAAGGAATTATATTAATAAAAAATGAATATACATGAGCAACCAACCTCAAAAAGAAGAGAGGAGGTGAACATATAGAATTTCCAACATAGAAATTCTAGTCAAAAAAAGATAAAAAAAACTAAAATAGGTGTCATAGGCTAAGGGAAACCACATAGTTCGACCTAGATCACTAAAGACACATGTCACACACTCATTAATTCCCACAAGAGTCAAGTTGTGTGCATTAGCTCACTTAAGCTCACTTAACTGACCCAAAATAACAGTTACTAATAATAGTAAAGGCAAAAATCAATTAAGGAATAAATCTCTCACTCAAAGAGGAGGTGCACATTCCCCAATAATGGATGAGTTTTTTCATGGGGGAGTTGGAATAAATCAAGAATAAATCAAGAAAATCAAGAACCAGGAGTTGAGTCTTGATCTAAAAATATTAGTTTTCCCTAAAATCTAGGGATGAGGCACCCTTCTTCTCTATGTGGCCAAATTAGGTGAAATAAAGTGTGATGGAAAGTATTAAGCAAGATCTAGGAGTCTAAGCTAGGTATAAACTAATGTAAGTTAGGGTTATGCTCCAACACCCCCCTTTAATACTAACTGTAATGACAAAAAATTTGAGTCCCGACAACTTGGCCATTTTAGGTACTCATTACATAAAAGAACTCGTCATGAAAAGAAGAAAGAGGGAAAACCTCGTGGGAAACACCCCCCCCCAAAGGAGGAAAAAAATGTTGAGTGGCCAAAAGTGACCTACTCAATTGTCTCCACCACTCCAAGCATAGCTCTTAGTTCTGAAAATTTCTTTTCAGTGAAGGACTTAGTGAAGATGTCTGCAACCTGTTGCTCTGTGGGGGAGTACTGCAGTGAAATGACTCTGTCACAGATCAACTCATAGATGTAATGCATGTGAATCTCGATGTGCTTGGTCCTCTTCCTTTGAACTAGATCAATCAATATCTGAATGGACCCCTGAATGTCACAAAATATGACAGTCGGAAGTGGATACTGAATACCAAACTCAGAGAGAAGCCCCTGTAACCAAACAACCCGTGTCGCTGCATTCACTACACCTCTATACTCTGCCTCTGTTGTAGATAAATAAATCATTGATTTCTTCTTGCTAGACCAAAAGAATGGCCCTGAACCAAAGTTGAAAACATAACTAGAGGTGGACTTGTGGTCTGTACCATCGCTAGCCCAATCAGAATCTGTGTACCCAATTAGTGAAAGTGGGCAATCTGCAACATAAAAGATACCAAAACTGGGAGTACCTTTCACATATCTAAGGATTCTCTTTACAGCTTTCCAGTGAAACTCATGAGGCTCCTGCATATATCTGGAACAAAATCCTACTGCAAAAGAGATATCGGGTCAGGTGTGAGTAAGATACAACAAACTCCCAACCAACTGTTGATACAGTGTACTGTCCACCAAAGGTGTAGTACTCGCATCCTCAAATCTGACCCCCGAAAGAAAAGGAGATGCTTCTAGCTTGAATTATATCATATGAAAGAGGACAAGTAGATCTTATGCATACTTAGACTATGCCATATTGATCCCTGAAGTAGACTAAGAAACTTCAAGACCAAGAAAGTAGTGCAACAGTCCCAAATCTATCATGGAAAATCGATCATGCAATGTTGATTTTGTCGAATCAATAGCTGAAGTAAGGTTCCTTGTCATTAGTAAGTCATCTAAATAAAGTAATATCAACAAAAGAGAATCATCATGTTGCAGTAAATAAACATTTGGATCAGATTTGCATCAAATGAATCTAATGGAAAGCAGGAAAGAATCCATCTTTGCATACTAGGCTCTGGGAGCCTGTTTTAGGCCATACAAAGATTTATTTAATCTGCAAACGAGGGAAGAGTTCTAAATGTATCCCTATGGATGTTCCATATAGATCTCCCCCTTTAGATCTCCATGAAGAAATGCACTCTTCACATCCATGTGATGAACTTCCCATCTGTGAGAAGCGGTAATGGACAAAACTAGTCGAATGGAGTCCATTTTTGCAACAGGTGCAAATGTCTCTGTGTAGTCTATGCCATGTACCTGTGAGTATCCTTTTGCAACAATTCGAGCTTTTTACTTTCTGATATCACCATCTGCAACAATCTTTTTTTGATATATCCATCGACATTGAACAAGCTTTCTTCCTTTCAGAAGTGGAACCAAGTCCCATGTGTTGTTGTCCATAAGAGTAGAGTACTCTTCATCCATGGCATCCTCCCAAAGTGGGTTTCCAGCAGCCTCAGAGTGTGACTTTGGATCTGAACCAAGTTTCATATAGCAATGTATGGGCAGAAAAGGTTCCGTGGCAGTCAGGGCTTGAGGAGCCCCAAAAAACTGTGATCTAGTCCTTCTTGTATCCTCGGGATCACCGACTAGTTCACCCGCATCTTGCAGGGTTTTCTCTGCCCAAGTTGGAAATTGAGTTGGAGAAGACATGAAATTCTCTTCATCCTCTGTATCAGACCCAAAAGGATGCTCTAAAGTGCTCGAATAATTTTTTGACTCCTCCTCATCAGTGACAACAAGAGGTTCCTCAGCAGGGTCTTCTGAAAAATCATGCAGTGATTCTTCTTCAAAATTCACACTTCGAGATAGAATGAAATTTTAGTGTGAGAGTCCAGCAATATTTATATTTTGACACCTTCAAGATATCCAAAAAATATGCATTTGACACTTTGAGGTTCCAAATCCTTCTTCTTATTTGTCGGAATGTGAGCCCATGCTCGTGAACCAAAAAAGGCGAAAGTGCAACACTTTCGGTTTCTTATCGGTCCAACATTCAAAAAGAGTGGTGCTTTTGAGTGATTTGTGAGGAAATCAGTTCTGAATGTATGCTGCACAATTAATAGCTTCATCCCATAGCTTGGGAGCTAATGATTTCGACTGTAGCATACAATTGTCTGTCTCTTTTAAGGACTGGTTTTTCCTCTCCGCAACACCGTTCTGATGTGGTGTATATGGCACTGTGTGTTGTAGTTGTATACCTGCATCAATACAAAGTTGCTGCACATCTTTGTTGACATACTCCCTTCCATTATCAGTACAAAGTATCTTAATCTTACACCCAGACTCATTCTCAACAAGTGCTTTAAATTCTATAAGGCATTCAAATACTTCCGATTTTAATTTCAGAAAAAATACCCAAGTAAAGCGAGAGAAATCATCTATGAAGGTGAGTACATATTGAGCCTTACCGATTGAAGGCTGTGGGAATGGGCCCATGATGTCACTATAAATCATCCCAAGAGGTGAAAAATTTCTCTGTTCCTTCCCTTTGTCAAACTTTTTCTTTGGATGCTTGCCAATAATGCATCCTTGACATACACCGCTTGTGAATTTAATAGCTGGCAATCCTTCTACCATGTTTTCCTTGCTGAGTTGATGCAAGTACTTATAGTTTAGATGGAAAAATATTTCATGCCATAACCTCCTGATATCATTAGATTGTGACAGAAATACAGTGCTAATATATTTAGGAACAAAGTGGGAGAATAAATACAAACGAGAACCGTGATCTGCAATTCCATGTGCAAGCTATGAGCCTGTGGAAATGTCAGTAATCACTGCGGAGTCCAGACTGAACTCCACCTTCCTTCCAGAGCCAGAATGAGTGATCTGATATATCGAGAGAATATTTTTGGACAGTGAGGGAACATGAAGCACATTTGTGAAGAAGCCCCCTTCAAGATCAACAATTACTTCTCCACACACCTTTGCGGGTGTGGCATCTCCCAAGTAAATTGGGGATCTGGTGCTTTCTTCGATGGAGGAAAATTCATCTTCTGATGCATCCATATGGTTCGATGCACCTAAATCAATGATCCAAGTTGATGGAGTGGATGTGATAGCCATTAAATCATTACCATCTTGTTCTCTCCCTCTCGTTCTGTTATCATCTTTCTTCTTTGCATTTTCGGACATCGTGAGATTGTGCTGCTACAATTGCTTAGCCATCTCATCGATAGTCTTCCTCATGCAATTTTCTTCGGGATGAAAACATTTGAAACAGTAGCTACAAAGTGTTCTTTCCTTCTTCTTCTTACCCTTAGGCTCAGAAGAGTTCTCTGAAGATTGTGCGGATCTCTCCTTCTTCGATTTAGGAAATTTACTTGTTCATTTTTTCTTGTCTTTTCCACTACTCTTTGGAGCATCAGTAGTCACAAGTGCTTGGTTCTTGGAATGCTTGATGGCACCCATTTTGAATAACTTAGCTTTCTCTTGATTCAATGCTGCAATGAAATCATTCAATGGAGGCATTTTCCATGTTTCCTGAGTCAATTTAGATGCTTGAAAAGACGATACAAATACGAAATATTCAGGGCCTAATTTCGAGAGAATTGAAAGGATGAGCTGATCTTCCTCTTTCTTGACTCCACATGCATTAAGTTCAATGAGGAGGGATTTGAACTTGGTGAAGAATTCTTGCAGGTTGCTAAAATGAATTGGACTTAGGGATATGAGTTCATTTTCTAGTTGATGCACTCTCATTGCATCCTGCTTGCCGAATAGTCCTTCCAAATTGGTCCAGACCACATCAAGAGTAGTGGCTCCACTGACATGAAAGAGGAGATATCTAGAAATTGATAGGCATATCAACCCAATTGCTTCATCTAATTTATCGAAATACTTAATCTTCTCTGCTGCAGCAGTCGGTTCTTTCTTTGTTCCCATTGTTACCCTGTAAAGCCCTTTGTTTTGGAGGAGCAGAGAGATCTCTGTCTTCCATTCAAAGTAATTGAAAGGATTTAGAACGAGTTTTGTGGGCTAAGAGAGATGATCCATTGTTTATTTATACACCTCCTGATGATCTATAGCTGCAAATAAAACTGTGTACAATCCACTAGATTCAATCTAGCTCTGATACCATGTACAATTCCTACAGAAACCTCGATAGATCTAGAATTCTAGTTAAATTGAACACAAACAATTTGCTGATATTCAAGAGATGAGAGAAAGTTTTTTTTCCATAAATCAGAGAATTATATTACTCAAAAATGAATATACATGAGAAACCAACCTCAAAAAGAAGAGAGGAGGTGAATATATAGAATTTCCAACATAGAAATTCTAGTCAAAAAAGCTAAAAAAGCTAAAATAGGTGTCATAGTCTAAGGGAGACCACATAGTTCGCCCTAGATCACTAAATACACATGTAAAAAACTCATTAATGACCACAAGAGTCAAGTGGTGTGCATTAGCTCACTTAAGCTCACTTAACTGACAAGAGAAGCAGTTCCAACTCACTTAACTGACCTGAAATAGCAGTTACTAATAATAGTAAAGGCAAAAATCATCAATTAAGGAATAAATCTCTCACTCAAAGAGGAGGTGAACATTCCCCAATAATGGATGAGTTTTTACATGGGGGAGTTGGAATAAATCAAGAATAAATCAATAAAATCAAGAACTGGGAGTTGAGTTTTGATCTAAAAATAACAGTTTTCCCTAAAATCTAGGGATGAGGCGCCCTTCTTCTCTATGTGGCCAAATTAGGTGAAATAAAGTGTGATGGAAAGTATTAACCAAGATCTAGGAGTCTAAGCTAGGTATAAACTAATGTAAGTTAGGGTTATTCTCCAACACTTTCCTTTTGGATACCATAGCCCAAACTCTTATGTTCCTTTGAGATATCTAAAAATCCTCTTCACTGCTAATGCATGTGATTCCTTTGGTGCTACTTGAAATTGTGCCACCTATTGACCTTCTTGCATTACATCTGGTCTGGATGTTGTCACATACAATAGGCTGCCAATCATTGACCTGTATTTCCTTTGATATGTAGACTTTGAATCATCATCTTTGCTCAACTTGCAACTGGTTTGCATGGGAGTGACAACTGGTTTGCAATCTTCCATTCCTAACCTCTTTAGCATTTCTCTGATATACTTGGTTTGAGAAATAAAAATTCCTTGGTTTCTTTGACGTATCTGAAGTCCTAGAAAAAATGATAGTTCTCCAAGTAGCGACATTTCAAATTCTTTATGCATATCTTTTGCAAATTTCTGGCTTAACCTGTCATCATCACTACCAAAAATAATATCATCAACATAAAATTCAATTAATAAAATATTACCTTGACTTACCTTGATGTATAGGTTGTTGTTTGCACTTCCTTTCCTGAACCCTGCCTAGTGCAGATACTTATCCAGTCTGGAGTACCATGCTCTAGGAGCCTGTTTTAGACCATACAAGGCCTTCTTAAATTTACACACATAATCTGTGTTCTCTGACAACTGAAATCCTTCTGGTTGTTCAATGTAGACTTCTTCTTCAAGTTCCCCATTTAGAAAAGATGATTTTACATCCATCTGATATACTTTAACATTTTTGGAGCATGCATAAGCTAAAAGCAAACAGATTGCTTCCATTCTGGCAACTGGGGCAAATGTCTCTTCAAAGTCGATTCCTTGAATATGAGAATATCCTTTACATACCAATCTAGCTTTTTTTCTTGTAGCCTGTCCATATTCATTCAATTTATTCCTGAAAACCCATTTTGTGTCAATCACATTCTTATTTTTTGGTCTTGGAACCAATTTCCAAGTGTCATTTTTCTCTATTTGATCCAATTCTTCATCCATGGTCTTATTCCAAAATTCATCCTTGCTGGCTTCTTCAAAAATGTTTGGTTCAATTGTAGATAAGAGTGCTAGGTGTGTTTGTTCTAGTGAATGGATTTTTCTTCTAGTCTCAATTCCCGCATCTTTGTTTCCAATAATTTGATCTGAAGGATGATTCTTCTGTACTCATTTGCTAGGTGTTTTTGGAGATACTTGTTGAACTTGCTCTTCTGCTTATGTCGGACTCTCTTCATCTCCATCTTCCTCTTCTACTTCTTTTTCATCTTCTTCTTTGAAAAGTTGTTCCATTGATTTGTTTTCTTCTTCCTTTGATTTTGGTCTGCCTGTTTCATCAATTGTTACGTTCATGCTTTCCACAACTTTGTTTAATCTTAGATTGTAACACTTGTATGCTTTCCTTGTACTTGAGTAACCAACAAGTATTCCTTTGTCCACACGACAAACAAACGTTCCCATTCTACCATCTTCTCTTTTGATGTAGCATTTTCTTCCAAAAACTCTGAAGTGATTCACATTTACTGGTCTTCCTTTCCATAGCTCGTAGGGAGTTTTATCAATGTTGTTTCTAAGCATTACTCTGTTTTGAATGTGAACTATTGTATGCACTGCGTATGTCCAAAAAATATCTGTCAATTTTGAATCCATTATCATTGTTCGAGCCATTTCTTGTACTGTCCTGTTCTTTCTTTCAACAACTCCATTCTGTTGAGGTGTCCTAGCGAGGGAGAATTGCCTTTTTATTCCATTATCGCTGCAGTAGTCCATAAATTCCCTTGAGGTGAATTTTCCTCCATTATCCGATCTTAAGCATTTGATTATTGAATCCATACCATTTTCAACCATTTCCTTGTAGATATTGAAGTTTTCAAAAGCTTCTAACTTGTTCTTGAGAAATAAAACTACAATCATTCTTGTATAATCATCAACTAATAACATAAAATATCTCTCACATTTTAAGCCTTTTGTTGTAGTTTGTCCAACTAGATCAGTATGTACAATTTCCATTGGTTTTGTTGTTGAATGTTCATTTGATTTGAACCTAGTCTTTGTTTGCTTTCCTTGTTGGCAATGCTTGCATAAAGTGTTGGTTGGTTTCATGATCTAGGGAATTTCTTTGACTACTTCTCTTTTGCTAACTTTGACAAGGTTATCAAAATGCATGTGACCCATTCTTTTGTGCCATAGCCAACTTTCATCTTCCTTTCCTAGACAACACTTTTCATTTCCAATTTCTCTTAACACATATATGTTGCTTGAAGTTCTTGCAGCTGTAGTGACCAATTTCACTAAACCTTCTTTTCTTATCTCACACTTTTGTGAATCGAAAGTAACTTTATGTGTTAAGAACCAAACATCAATATAGCATAGAAAAACCTTAGGAAAAGTACTCAACACCTTGAAAAAGAGATAATTTCAGATAATAAGCCTCTTCGAGGGGGCAACCTCCTTTTACCCCACTTAAATGTTCAAGTACCAAATGATTCAAAATGAAAATGTCTCCTTGGTATATATAGGAGACTAGGAGGTATAATTACAACTAATGGCCTAAAACCGACATAAATAAAATAACATTACTAATCTAAATTACAACTAATGGCCTAAAGCCGACATAAATAAAATAACATTACTAATCTAATATGCCCCAATTAAGGGGTAATGAGCCAATATTAGGGCTTAACATGCCCCTCCCCTTGAGACAAGTGTTGTCCGCAACGCTTGAGTAACT
>JASDQU010392591.1:0-10248 GCA_032191745.1 Picea mariana | reverse complement strand
AACAGTCATCCGGATAAGGATGAAGAAGATGGGGTAGTTGTAAAGGTTTGAACATCTTCATCCGGATCTTAACTTGAAAAGCTGTGGGCTGATCATGAGAGATGGTAAGTTGTTGATCAGGTTCAGAACCTATGGCCAGAAGGGGCTTAGATCTGGGCAGGTTTTGAAACAGTTTCAACCTCCTCAAGGTTGTATGAATGCTCAGATTCAGAGGGAATCTGAATGCAGATCTTGTCTTTAGGAATAGGTTGAGGTAAAGCTATAGGATCGACATTAACAACATAAGGAGGCTGCAAGCTTTCCTCTTCTAAATATGGACTTATAAAAGATGGCTGATAATATTCAGAGTATACGAAACAAAGGATAATTCTTTTAACATGTTAAGGAAAAAGTATAAAGGAGATGATAAAGAAATACAACAGTTCATGAAGCAGGCTAATGAACTGGTACCTGGATTTGAAATTTAACTCCATCTTTTGTCAACCAAATCCTCCCCAGTGGAGTCTTTAATCGTGGAGTCACCAGATAGAAAATTAAAACCAAGTAGTGTCTAACCTTTGTCTATCATCAAAGATCAGATCTATGTCGTCTCCCAGGGAAGCTGAGCTTCAATCTCCTTTCCCCGGCAACGGCGCCAATTTGTTATCACTCCAGGAAACTCTCCTAGGCTGTAAGTCGGAGATGCCTGGTAACTAACTCTTTTTGGGAAATATTTTCTTACTAATTGATGTGGTTTTTGGATCAATATGAATATCTAGGGACTGGACTGTGTGTTCAAGACTATCTAGAAATATAAAATCTCACAAGGCCTTCTAGTAATGCAGTCAGACAAGGTTTGATTAAATGGAAGAGAAAACAACTATCGAACTAGATTATACTCATATAAAACAAGCACAATGGGTTTAATAACCAAGGACATATCTTATAATTATCAACTTAATCAATCGATAAGTGAGATGACAGTCACATACAGATTGAATGAGCATCAATAAAGAACCTTCACTCATAAAATATCAGAGAACAGAAAAGAAAATCTGACAACACAACTGAAGGAAGCTTGCAATTTTTCATATAATAAGAATAGGTCCCTCTTACGGTAGCAGCGTGTAGAACCCAAAATCGAACCCTTGGTTCATCTCAAAAATAGGTATTTATAGTCTTACAAACAATTTTACAGATCCTAAAAACACGGATCTGTATTTAATAAAGACAACTCAATTCTATCTAAACAACTTGAAAATAAAGTCTTTAACAACTAAACTAGAAAGTTGAACTGTCTCCAATCTCCAAAATCGTCAGCTGCATCCTTCAGCTCTTGATCTCTGCAATGTGGTGAAGAATAACAGGACACCTGTCTTTGACAGTTGGATCTCCCAACGTTCATGGTCGATTTTTGAGGAAATGGTTTTTGCATTTGTTACCAAAATTCACTCGAACCTTTGATGCTGAACCCTTTGCATGCAATCTGATAACCCACTGATACAATGGAGCCCCTTCAAAACCTGTTTGGAATGAACTGTCGTGTCTTTGGCTTCAAAATTTACTTTCCCATCTTTCAACAACGCAACTGTTTAATTTTTCGCGGGTTAGCTGTTGAAAGCCGTCACTTTCCACAGCTAACGGGTCATAAAATAATAGCTTTGCGCTGGGGAAAGTCCCGATTGTGCTCAAAATGAATTTTCACTTCCAAAATTTGATTTCAAACAAAACTCAGTGGGTATCTGATTTCTCACCTTGCATATTAATGATGACTTGAGCGAGTACCTTCAGATCTGGATGGGTTTTTTGGCTTAGTTTTTGTTTCAACCTCTTTATCTACCTTTTGAGGCATTTGGCAAGCCACCACAAGCTGTTGTAGTATTTGGTGAGTTTTTTCTTCCTCTTCTTCTCTCTAACACTTTCTTTAGCCAATCTTTCAAATGCAGCATTGGTCTTGGCAAAGTTATCATATAACTTCTTATACCTTTCTTTAATCACCCGCTCCAAGACCTCTTGCTGGGCAATTACCTCCTTGAGATGCTTGATCTTCTGAGACTTATTTGATTTGGAGTTTTTTGATGATTCTCCCTGTTTTGTCTGATTGAAGGCTTCATAGTTCTGTGCACACTCAGTTGACTGCTCARGACTCTTGGTGACAGCGCATTGACCTTGCTACTCTGATTCTAAATCTGAATAGGGCAAGTTTAATATATTCTTCYCTGTACTCTGTTCTGTGATTTTCTCTGTGGTCTGTTCTGTGGTTTGCTCAAAATTTAACCTTTTCTTCGACCTGAGGGGCTTCATTCCAGATATTCTGTCTTCTGGAGGTCCTRGCAAGGTCCTTMTTTTTCTTGAAYTKCTTTGAGGAGAGGATTGTTTCTTTGAACTCTTCCCCTGTTCATTTGCAATCTGGTTCTGTGTTTCAAAACCTTCCTAGAATAGGAAATGTTCCCAGCTCCTTCCCTGTTGTTTYAATTCCTCYAGGATAATCAATTTTATGAGGCCGAAGTGACACAGAGTAGTTTTCATGCTCAAGGGTTGAGCTCTAATMTTCTTGCAAACCTTAGTCAAACTTTTATGTAGGAAATAAGGCAAATTAAGAGGGGTCTTGCCTGTGAAATGATCCAGTAGTTTGAAGTGGTACATCATCAGTTTATCATATCTTCCCTCCGAGGTAATGTACAATTGGATACCTTTGAACAATTCCTGCCATTCTTCGTCTAGATAAGAAACTAGCATACCTTTTTTCCATGCTTTGTGCCTGTACCCCTCTTTCAAATAAACTCTGAAATCCAAATTTTTGGGAGCCATGGTTTTAAACCAGCTCTGACCGGTTCTTGGTAAACTTGTAGCTGCGGCAATGACAGCCTCATCCATTCTAATTTCCATGGACCCGACGCGATCTTTATTGCCATCGAAAGTCTTGGCAAAGGCTTTTGCTGTAGCCTGGTGGCAACCAACTTGCAATCTTTCAACGAATTCCATACACCCTGCATTCGAAAAATGCTTCTGGACTTCGGGATGTGTTTGTAAAAAGGACAGGTTATCTGGCTCTCTCTTGAGTAGAGAACCACTACGTTTTCTCACCATTCTGTAGCTTGAAACTCCTGACAATTTGTAACCCCTGCAACTGCCAGTCGAGCCGAGGTTCTGCGCTGTTGAAAGCAGTTCAGGGTTCGGATCTGTTTTGAAACAAATGAAACTTCAACAAACTTCCAGAAACGATTTGTGATATGGAAACCACTGTTTGATTTGATGTTGTCAGGCTGGCGGTACCTCCTCTGTACCTGCATCACCGAACTCGAACTTGCCATCCCGGATGCCATGAGTGTTGAATGTGAGTTTCTGGGCTGGATTCGAATTACATTCATATTCTAACATGCATAATTGAGTTTCTATCATTACCCACTCTCATCAGCGCATGCCTTGGATTTGCCTGACGTGGGATGATCATATCATCATTACCTTCAGACGTGGATATCATACACGTGATTCCCGCTTTCTTCAACAACGGCCCATGGAAAACGCCTCTGTCAGCTGTTCATACTTGCCACTTACGCCAACACATGACCCCGTGGAAAACCCCTGTTAGCTGCGGAAAGTATGCACTTTCAACAACGCACCACTTTGTAAAAAGCACTCCATAGCTGCGGAAAGTATGTACTTTCAACAACGCGCCACCCGCAGAACTGATTGTTGGACATTTTGAA
The DNA here is from genome assembly GCA_032191745.1 of Picea mariana. Taxonomy (NCBI): domain Eukaryota; kingdom Viridiplantae; phylum Streptophyta; class Pinopsida; order Pinales; family Pinaceae; genus Picea; species Picea mariana. The sequence goes on along the minus strand of JASDQU010392591.1, from coordinate 6,559 downwards.
ATTCACCACTTTCAACAGCGCACAGACTTATGAGAAACGCTCCTTAGCTGCTGAAAGTCGCCACTTTCCACAGGTAACACTCAACTTTTGGACACACGTTAGCTGTTGAAAGTGAATTATGCAAATTTTGAAAAGAAGACTTTATGGAACATATTATCTTCTAAGAAAAAAACCAAAACCTAAGTTTTGCAGCTATAAAGACTCAAAAATGAATTGAGGCAACTACCGATAACCATGCTATCCACAACAAAACTCGACCAAACGGACGGTTTTATTTTGGGAGATAACAGAAAGTACTCATAACCTTCTTAATTTTCTCAAACGTGACCTGTGCTTCATCACTCCAAGTGAAATCCCATTTCTTTGTTAAGTTTGTCAGATGATCACATATCTGGGAGAAGCCCTTGACAAAATTTCTGTAGTAGCTGCAAATACCAAGGAACCCTTTGAGTTCTGTGAGTGTCCTTGGGGTAGGCCAATTGATGATATCTTGTATTTTTTCTTAATTTTGGAATTCTGAGATTGTCTAAATTGGAAAGTAATCTTTGTGCCCAAGACACCTTTGAGCCACTGGGGAGTCTTGTTCCTTGGAGTACTTCTTGCTTCTATTAAAAATTTATACTACATCCATTAGGGCTGCATCAAACTCTTTTTCTCAAACTTAATTTCTCACTCTTTTACCGTAAAAAATAGTTGGAAAGTTGCTATTGTTAATCCACTTGATTTTGGCTATTGCTGGGCATTTTTTTGGCTAATTCCTTGGGGTAAAAGTTTATGTTGTAGAAAATTAATGCTACAACCACTTGGCTGTCATAAATATACTTTGAAAACTTATATTTCCAGCCATCTAAATACCACTAAAGTTGTGCTAAAGTGTTGAGAACTTATCTACATGTTTTATGCTTCATAACTCAACTAATCATTGATGATTTAAGTGGTTTAATATGCAATAGTTACTTGATTTCATTGCTGATATATATCTTTGTTTACTTCTGCAATTAGGGACAACAAGCTTAAATTTCTTGTTATATGCATATATTGGCTTGTTCTTGTGTCTCAGGCAGGTACACCACTCTTCCTAGGGACTTTTACCTCTTGGAAACCTTTGGCCACCACCAATACCTCATTCAAGCCCTTTTCTTCACTTAGTAACTTGACCTTTAGGGGAATCTGTTTATACATCTTACTTTCCATCTCATTTCCCCATAGGGTAACCGGGATTCCCCCCTTGAGTTGATTCTTTCATATATAAAGTGACGAGAATACTTGCCTAAGGTGACAATGGGTAGGTGTTCTCTAAGTTGTCGCCATTTGGTGGTTGGGTTGGGCTTTGCCGAACCTACAACTTGTGTGATAACATGTCATATTGCAATCTCCTCTACTGCAAATTCTTCAGAGTCCTCGCAACTCTACCCAATGAGTGCCTCCACCAGAGATATCTCCACATAGGATTTTAAACCACAATTCTACCCAGATTTTTTCCACTGGCACTGTCTACACACATGAACCTGCTCTGCTACCAACTAAAGTGAACAATTAATCCATACATTATTTTATTCCTACACTTTAATACTAAGCAACCATTAAAATCAAAGGACAATTCTGTCTATAAATGCATATACTGCAGATCCACCAAAACAAAAAAAATAGAGGCACAGTGAAAGATGAAAGAAATCACAACTTCACCATACATGAGCAACTAAAACATTGAATCTCAAACAAACAATAAGGCACCACAAAGGTTGTACTCAATAACACAATTGGAATTTGATTTGCAATAATATACAAAAATCGAACTCTTGTTTGAAATCTAAGAATTCACATGTACACAACCAACTACTCTCACACAACAATAGATGAACAATGCCTCTGTTGATTGATGCCTTCAATAGGTGGATGCAACAATGTCTAGCACCCCAAAATTCCTTGTCTCTCCCACAAAGTTCAACACCTAGTAGATTGGTTCTTCAGTGGCCACCCAATGGTCCTTTACCTCCAACAATACGATCTCTCCCTTGTTTAATTCTGCAGATTCAAATGGTGACTAAATACTCATGCAAACAAAATCAAACCACTAACAAAGAAAATCAAACATAATTGCAAATGGAAATTTTTTTGGTTATGTAGAATAGCCAACAAGCCAAGGATTCTCCTGGATGAACTTTGTTGTTATAATTCGTAGTTTTTTTTTTCTTTTACATGGTTCAATACATTTCTCTAATTGCAAAGGAACAAGATTTAGATCAAAGTGTCTAGGTCAACCTCCTTTGAAGATAAAAGAAAATGAATATAATTGAAGTGTCTTTGTAATTAAAAATGCATCCTAAAAGTTTGTTGTGGTTGGTAGCTATGAAAATCCTACCCAACTTAAAATTTGTGGAGTTGACCCACATATAATATTTAAATTTTTGACAAAAATAATTATAGACAATTCCATTCGATGAGAAATCAGTCATTTAGGTTGCAAACCACAATCCCATAAATATTGTTACAAATTGCAATATACTTACTAGATATTGTAAACACAAAGTATGTGTTACACCTCTAAGTACATATATATGATGTAACATGGATACATAACATCAACAAAGAACTAAAGAATTAAAGTCATTTTCAGGGTTAGGAACCTAAAAATTTGTCTAAGACGGCTGGATCCTTTATCTTGAAATTTTAATATGATGTCAAGTTGACCTCTTGAAAACAATGGCAACAATTCACATTACATGTTAGAAACCTAATCATTTGTCTAAGAATATTTAGTCCCTTATCTTGACATTTTAATATGATGTCAAGTTGAACTCATAAAAAACAATGGAAATAATGCCCTTGTTGCTCTATAGTGGTTTGTTTTGGAAATGAAGATTGGAATGAACAAACATTAAATAGTTCAAGCTAATATATTGCTATTCAACTATTTGAACACACTAAGTATGCTCACAACATAAAGAAAACAATTTTTACTCAAAGTATGTATAGTAAATTTTAATTGGTTAGGGGTATGACCACCAAAGTTTTCCCACCATGCATTGTTTGAATATTTTTTCCAAAGCACTTGTGAGTGAATAAGTTAATGCTCTTATTATAAGGCAAGACAATTTTCTTGCTTGCATTGGTGCAAATAAAAAAATCCTCTATCCAGGGCACACAATTGAATAATTGGGGATCCCTTATGGAATTGATGTATCCTTAAAGACTCATTGAGATTGGATTTTACATAAATTGAAAGAAAACTTTAGAGATGATATTTTCAAGCATCACTCTTATAATTTGATCACCATTATAGATAAAATTTTGGTAGTGAGTCATCTGTTTTACTCTTCATGTCTCGTTCCTTTTAAAACATTCTACAAGCACTCGAAGTGGCTTCTTCAATGTTTTATTTTGGGGAAATAGGGTGTAGAAAGGTGTATTTTGCAAGTTCTTGGGATATTTGCACATTGTTTGGGGAAGATGGACTTAGTCTAACTAGTATATTTACTCGAGAAACAATTTTTTCTACTAATGGGTTGTTTAGGTATGTGTAGGAATACACGATCACAAATACTTTTTCACCACCATATTCATAAGGTTATCTATATAAATGACAAGTATCAATTGGGTTTAGCTTGGGTGGTTGGGAGGAATGACTGTTATCCTCCCCACCTAGTTTCAATTTCAGAAAGAGACATGTTGAGTTCTTAACAAGTATATCATTGTAATGGATTTGAGCCTTGTTGTTGACCGACCTTATGCCTTGAAGATTCTAGGGTTTACCCTTGGTACCATCCTCAAAATGAGCCCCTTTGGAATATATGAGATAGTTGGTGCCGCTAAAGCTTTTAAGACCTGTGAATGTTGATGTTTGTAGCTCGGAGAAGAACTTCCGCACATATTTATTATCAAACATGTGAGAATTTGTTCGAGTCTTCTATTTTGTATTTCACTTTATTTATAAAGTGAAAAGTATTCTGGAGTTGTAAAAGTCTAATAAAGTGTATTCAATTACATTGATGATTTATATTAATCTCAATTGTAGATCTTAAAATCAGATTAGGGTTTTGGTAGATCAGGTCTTCAACTCAAGTATATAGGAAAGTCAAGGTAGAGGGTAAAGGAACATTCATTCTTCACGAAGAAATTTTTGTCTGAAGGTGAATAAAGAGGTCGAGGAAAGGAGAAAATGGTGCAATAGTGAGAAGAGCATCCCAAAAGTGATTGCAGGTTGTATATCTATCCGCATAGTGAATTCCATACAATCATACGAATAGGTCATAAAGATCCATACAAATGTACACATGATACTGTACAATCATACATATATAGTCGTACCATAGGTTTCTTAGACCTGTTTTGCAATTTTCTCATTCAACATAAAAAACCCTCATTTTGGAGGTGTCCTTGTAAGTTTGAGTCATCAATGATAAGCTGATTTGAAGGAAAAATTTTGTGTGTTGTGTTTTATGCTTCCACTTTTCTAGCCATCAGTGTGATCGATGCATTTTGATATTTTTATCTATGTTATTGAGTAAATTCGAGATCTGATTTATTTAATAAAGAAGCATAAGACAATAGTCACCTAGAGTTTGGAAAATATTCATGGTATCAGAGCTAATTTGATTAAAAGATCAAAGAGGAGAAATTTGTGTATATATTAGAGATGGAATCAACTAGCCTTAGGTTCAAGGACAGATTGGATAGTGCCTCTAATTTTCTATCTTGGAAGGTTAGGGTTACTCTCTTGTTGGAAGAGAATGATCTTTTGGAGATCATGAAAGATGTGGTGACACCACCCACATATTCACAATAGTTGGAAGCTCAAAAAAAGGAGGTGAAAACCAAGTGGATGATCATGGATGCTATAAAGGATCATTTGATCCCTCACATATCCGAGAATAAGACAACGAAGGAGATGTTTGATGCCATGGTTGGCCTTTACTAGAGAGATAACATTAGCATGAAGATAATATTGCACAACAAACTCAAATATGTTGAGATGACCAAACATTGTCACCATTTACTTGATGAATATCATATAGATTCATGACTAGCTTGCAGTAGTTTGGGAGAAGGTTGAAGACAAAGAACTAGTAAAAAGGGAACTGAATGGGTTCTCACCTCAATGGGAAACATTTGTCTAGGGAGTTTGTGCTCGGGAAAACCTTTCCCTCTTGGGAAAGACTTTGGGATGAATGTATCCAGGAGGAAACTTGGATGGAGTCAAAGGGAAATAGACAAGGAGGTGACAATGACCATGCCCCAATTGATCAAAATAACAAGGGAAGAGGTAAAGGACTCAACAAGGGTAAGGGAAAGAGTGAGGAGGTAGGCTCACAACCAGGGAAGAAGGGCTTGAGTAAAATCAAGTGCTTCATATGTCATAAGAATTTCCATTATGCATCATAGTGTTTGTAGAAGAAGAAGGGTAAAGGAAAGCAACAACACTAGGTAGTAGCCTCAACTAAAACTCAGATGAACATGTTTGCCTCTAGGTTCAAGAAGTATTTCTCAATGGTATCTTGCCTCTCTTCCATCACAGTTATGAAGAACGCATGGTATGTGGATAGTGGAGCATCGAGGCATGTGACATCATCCTAAGAACTATTTTCAAGTCAAACATATCACATCTCAAGAGTTCAAGTCAAGCTCGATGATGATGCCAAGTATCCGGTAGTAGGATTTGGCACCATTCCTTTTCGATTCTAGTCAGGTAACTCTTTAAAATTTTATGATGCGTTGTTTGTTCCAGGTCTCAAGAAGAATTTTATTTCAGTTTTGGTTATGGAAGATAAGAGATTTGTAGTAGAGTTCAAGAACCAATAAGTCCTCATCAGACCAAAATATTGTAGCCAGAAAAAAACTAAGGTGATCGAGTTAGGGAAGGAAATTTATATAGGTTGTAGGGTGAACTTGTTCAATCCATAATTCATAACATAGACAACTTGTGTGAGTTGTGGCACAAGAGGATGGGGAACCTACATCACAAGGCATTTACTATTTTGATGGAGGTAGTCATAGGTCTTCTAGATTTCAATATTGAGCATCAGGGTGTATGTAGAGGGTGAATGCTGTTGGATTACTGAGAGGGGGGGTGAATCAGTAATAGCCTAATTATAATCCTTTTTCTTCAAATAATCCAAGTGTTATATCAATGTAGAATTATTATCCAATAATGAGCAATAAGAAATGAACAATCACACACATACACAGTACACCAGTGTTTTACGTGGAAACCCAAATCGAGAGAAAACCACATAATGATTTTTCTTATATGTCTTGAATAATTACATTCATTGGAAGCACCAAATTCCTTTGTTTTCCAACAACAACTAGAAGGAGGCTCCAACCCCCTAGTTTCTCAGGCTACAACCTGAGGGAAGCTCCAACTCCCCAATTCTCTGGCTACAACCAGAAGGAGGCCAGAACCCCCTATGTTATTTGGCTACAACTAGAAGGTGGATAAAACCGCTTGTCCTTGCCTCGTCCAACCACCCTGAAGTAGAAGTAGAATGATGGAACCACTGTCACACTATCACTGTGAGATATACCGCTGTAAACCTGTACCAATAAACCTGAACCATGC
>JASDQU010392589.1:0-10793 GCA_032191745.1 Picea mariana | reverse complement strand
AGTGCGTGTGCTTCGTAAGCCTACGAACCCCGGATTGACAAATTAAATGGTTGGGCAAATACTACAACAGAATTAAACGACAATATTTCTGCCTAACAACACTCTCAAGAAGGTTGAATTTTAGCGTATTGATTCAGTATATATATATATATATATATATAAGTAAATTTGCAGTTTATAAGTAAATTTTGAATGCATTTAAACCTAATGTGATTTAATTTAATCATAAAGAATTCTTCAGTTACAATATCTGGAACAATAAAAATCTATCATTTTGTTATCCAAGTTCCCTACAAATATTACATCAATATTCACGAAGTTTACAATCTAAAACATATGGTCATCATACAATGTTGGCCCCAACTTCCCAATAACACATTATTCATAAATTTAAAAAAAAATAAAAATCAAATACAAAATAATTCTATCAATATTATTCAATAAGGAATACTGTAACCCAATAATTTTGTAGTTGATGATATTCAATCTTCTCCTTGTGCATACTTCTTTTCCCCTTACCTGCTAATTCAAAAAATTCACTGGTACTTCCTAGCCAACGCTAGGGGTACTCTTCTTCCCCCTTATCCCCCCGTGCCACAAAGGGGCCAAGCACAAAAACCAGCTCACAATAGCTCCCAAGCTTGCTTCGCAAGGAAAAGATTCCACTCTTTTCATAAGCTTGGAGTCCCAACTCTCACAATTAAAACATAGTCCAATAAACATTTGGCAACATAACAGTACTAAGAAAAGTCAAATCCATTTCCCTTCTTCTCCATTTCCTTTATAGAAAATATCCCAATGAAACATGTCCTCATGCCCAATTAATTAATTTAATTAATATTATTCACCCACACACTTGTCACACTATCCCCAAGTTGCACAAGTAATTACCATTTTATTTTATTTAAAAAAAATCCATTTTCCCTCACATTCCCCAATGTGTTCCTATTTTTTCTCTTAGTTGTCCCTTTGTTCCCCAAATTCTCATTTAATAAGTGTCCCCTAACTAGATATTAGTTAGAGTTCGATTATGAGTCTTCGTTTAGTTAGAATTAGTGGTATTTTGAATCAATATGTTATTCTATGTGTACACCTATTCTCTCATGTTTCATTTCTTTCTATTTTAAAAATCTCTTTTATTATTTTCATGCACACATGTGCATTTTTCTAACCTTTAAATTTTATGCCCTCTTTTCCTAGAGTTTGATTTTATCTCAAATATTTTAACGTATTTCACATTTTATTTAAATTTGGAGTTAGACTTAGTCTAGATTTAGGCTTAGACTCTGGTTATGTTTCTAAGTTTATAATATACTCATTAATTAATACTTTGTTCTATCAATGTCTAAGCATTTGATTAATTTTATAGTCTATCTAGATTTATTGACTCACATTTTAATTATGTGGCGTGCCCTTCAAGAAGCACCTTGATGCACGCACACCCTCCTAACCCACAGGTCAAAAGTCCACGCACATAGGATCTTTCCTCTTACACTGGTCCGAAGAGCTCTGGGAAATGGCTCCTCTATTTCCCTTTCGGGAAATCCGCACCCACAATTAACTTCGAGAAATTCCCCCTTATACTTCGGGAGATCGGACTTCGAACTTTCACGAATCCGGTGGTCAAGCACCTTGTCTCTCAATCTCTGAAACCTAAAAAAAATCAACACTTGACCCTTTTCCTCTCTATTTCACCTTTCTCCCTATCGCGATTTCGGGGGTTGCGATGTCAAGCAACTCGTCCCGTCGACTCCCGAAACCTGATTTACCGAAACTCCGATGTTCTCGCAAGCTTTGACATTTCAATGGCCCTTCACTCCGTCGGGACTTCGGACTTTGTGATTTCGCGAATCCTGATGCAAAGGTTTCGAGAATTCACCCCACGAAACCCTAAAATGGTCAACGGAATTGACTCCCTTGTCGAGAGTGCGCCACCTGTCCACCCTACTGATTTTGTGGCCCACAAAATCCTTTTGTCCCTTCGGGACTTCGCGTTTCATGATTTCGTGAGTCCTGTTGCAAAGATTACGGGACTTCAATCTATGAAACCCTAAAATAGAAATCCACTTGTAAATCCAACGACCCTTGTTGGCTTGAATCTACGGTTCTGCCTCTCCTGAGCTTAAACCTTTGGGAATATTTGCCGTAACTCCCCTGCTCCTCTGTGAGATCTGATGGCTCACGGGACTTCGTGAATTCTCCACAGAGAATTCCGATTGTTCGTCTCTTCCCTTCACAAGGACTCTTGAAACTTTCTATCAAGTGGTTTTCCCACGGTACTTAAATGCCTACGACACAAACTTTCAACGCCTTTTCACTGTTCCAATGCACAAACTTCCTGTGCTTCTTTCGAAACAGCTGTGGAGACTCTATCCCTTCTAGGATTTCTCCAACTCTGAGTCTTGAAGAAGACTCCTACACGCACTCCTTGCGGAAAATTTCTTAATTACTCCAAGGAATTTAAATCCTCTGACTCTGCACACTCCCTGCAATAGCAGTCTCTCAACAAATCATTCAGGTTACCAAACCTGAATCCCTACTCGGCCTGCGCACACCTTGCATGGCTCTTGTGCCTAGATGCACTTTTTTGTGAATGAGAACAAAAACTAACCTATCTGAGCTTTCAGAGACAAACCTATGAACCCTTTGTCAACGCACTCCTTGCGGACAATTCAACTGCAATCCTTGCAGGAATTCTTGCTCAGATAGAGAAACAATTGAAACTCATTTCCATTTACCCTTTCCTCTCAGATTTCAAACATTCAACAAGAAATCATTCATACATAGCATAAAAGCAATTGCATGACAGAAAGAGTAAAACCATGAACATACCATTTAGCATACCCATACAAGAAACAAATATAATGCCATGAATCTGAATTAAGACTTCTTCTATTAACTCAAATCTCTGTACATGGGTGTTTTTCAAACATAGTTTCTCTGTTCCAGCTTTGTATGCTCTTCTCGTGGTAATGTTATTCACTCTCTTCTTCTTCTTCTATGTTACAATACACAATGAGGGTGTCTATATCCCGTTTCCCTCTTTCCTTCTAAACTGTCTAATCTAGGAATTCAATTCTACCTACTTGCATTAACTATCTTAAATGCCTTCTACCTACTAATGACTAGAGTGGATCGCTCAAGGTCTGTTTACATTTTACAAGTGTGCCTCCACTTGATGACTTCATTAATGTTTCAAGACATTTTCAAAATTTGCGCTGGGTGCTTTTCCAACTGTCTTTTTCCTTTGCACTGGCTCGCTTGAGATGCTCCTGCATCATACTCCCTTGCTTAAAAAATTTCATGGGATCCTATCCATGAGCTCTCGCATGGTCTATCCATGACTCTGGATCTTTGCTTCATTCTCCCAACTCGCATCTTCAACTGGATGGCCCTTCCACTTGACCAAATACTCAAAGTATTGCTTTCGCCTAGTCTTCTTGCTGACCCTTTTGTCCAGTATGCACTCCATCTGTGGCTTTTCTGCAACCGGCATCTGTTTTGTCCACTGGACCCCTAGCTGTTCATTTCTTGTCCTTGCTTTCTCAGCTTTATATGGGTACAAATCTAAGATATTGAATATCGGAGAAATTTCGATCCCGTCGGGTAATTCAATCTCGTAAGCATTTGCCCCAAATTTCTTCAAGACCTTACATGGTCCGATTTTCTTCATCTTCAGTTTATTATATGTTCCTCTCGGGAACGTTTCCTTTCTCAAATGTGCTAGAATCAAATCACCAACCTCAAATTGAAGTTGTCTCCTGTGTTGATCTGCTCTGTGCTTATATTCCTGGCTCGAACTCTGCAATCACTCCTTCACCTGGCTATGAAGTTCCTTCATCGCCTCTGGAAAATCTTCTGCACTAGCGCTCCTAATTGCAGTCTGTTCTGAATCTCTCAGCTCAAAAATTCCTCTCGGCTGCATGCCATAGAAAATATGAAATGGACTTTGCCCTGTGCTTCTGTTAACTAAGTCGTTATAAGCAAATTCTGCCTATGGTAATATGTTGTCCCACTGGCTGTGGTGTTCCATCACCAGGCTTCTCAGCAAGTCTCCCAGACTTCTTTTTACCACTTCTGTCTGTTCATCTGTCTGGGGATGATAAGCCGAACTAGACGATAAGTTATTTCCTAACTTCTTCCATAAGGTCCTCCAAAATTTTCCTATAAACTTAGTGTCTCAATCCAAAACTATTCTCCTTGGTAAGCCGTGAAGTCGAATGACTTCTTTGAAAAATAGATTCGCAATGTGAGTTGCGTCACTGGTTTTCTGACATGGAATGAAGTGTGCCATCTTGGAAAATATATCCACCACCACAAAGATTGACTCAAAACCTCTTTGCGTTCTTGGCAACCCCAATATGAAATCCATGATGAATGCATCCCACGGCCTTTTAGGTATGGGTAATGGTTGATAAAACCCTGCATTCTGTCTCCTTCCCTTCGAATGCTGGCAAATTCTGCATCTGTCCACGAACCTTTTGACATCTGCTCGCATTCCTGGCCAAAATTATGACTCATTCAACTTTGTGAACGTCTTGTCATGTCCAAAGTGTCCGGCCAATCCTCCGATGTGTTTCTCCTTCAACAAATTCTCCCTCATGGAGCATTTTGGAATACAAATTTGATTACCTTTAAACAGTAATCCTTCCTGGATCATGTATTCTGTCCATTGGCTTCTATCTCTGAGAATTGGATTCTCAGTTGCTTCATACACCTCCTTAAAATATGGATCATCTCTGTACATGTCCCTGAGATCATCAAAACCCAATGTTTTGACTTTGAACTCCTGCAATAGAAACCACTTCATGCTCAAAGCATCGACAACTTTGTTAGAAGTACCAGAAATATGTTTAATCACAAAAGTGAAATTCTACATGTATTCAACCCATTTAACATGTCTTTGATTCAACTTTTCCTGTTGAGTCACAAACTGCAGTGCATGATTGTCACTGTATAAGACAAACTCCTTCGGGATCAAGTAATGTCTCCATTTCTTCAATGCTTGAATGATAGCATATAACTCCTTATCATAAGTGGAGTATTTCACTTTCGCTTCATTCAACTTCTCACTGAAGTATGCTATCGGCCTGTCTTCCTGACTCAAGACTGCCCCTATTGCAAATCCACTTGCATCGCATTTCACTTGAAATGTCTTTTGGAAATCTGACAACACCAGAATTGGTTGTTCCGTGATTTTCCTCTTCAACAGATTAAAACTCTTCTCGGCTTCTTCTATCCAGTGAAAAGATTTGTGTCTTTTTTTCACTGTATCCATCATCTATGCACTAATCTCACTGAAATTTCTAATGAATTTTCAGTAGAAACTAGCCAATCCCTGAAAACTTCTCACCTCAAATATACTCTTTGGTGATGGCCAATTCTTGATTACCTCCACCTTATCTAGATCCATCCCCAATTTATTTGCAGAAATAACAAAACCCAAATAAATGAGCTCTACCTTCATGAATGAGGATTTTTTCATGTTTATCAGCAACTTCTCTTGCTATAACCTCTTCATCACTGTAGCCAAATGTTTCAGATGCTCTGCCACTGTTTTACTGAAAATCAGTATGTCATCCAGATATATGATAACAAATTTTTCGATGAACTCCCTTAGGACTTCGTTCATCAACCTCATGAATATACTTGGTGCATTCGTTAAACCAAATGGCATAACAAGCCATTCATACAACCCTTCGTTGGTTTTGAATGCTGTCTTCCATTCATCACCTTCTCTCATGCGGATTTGATGATAACCACTTTTCAAATCAATTTTCGAAAAATACTTTGCTCCACTCAAGCAATCCATCAGATCATCCATCCTTGGCAATGGAAATCTGTACCTGATGGTTATTTTGTTAATCACCCTCGAGTCAGTACACATCCTCCAGCCTCCGTTTTTATTCAGACTGAGTACTGTTGGAACAACACACAGACTCAAGCTTTCTCTGACCAAACCTTTGTCCAACAAACCCTGGACTTGTCTTTTGACCTCTTCATTCTCCTGCAGCGTCAATCTGTACGCGGATTTGTTTGGTAAACTAGCTCCTGGTATGATATCAATATGATGACTCACACTTCTGATCGGTGGCAATGAACGAGGTAGTTCATCCACTACTATATCAACAAACTCTTCCAGTAGTTCCTGAACCTCTTCTGGTAAATCATCTACCCTTGTGCTGGTCAAAACAATCTTCGGTTTTCTGACCACAATAAATTGCGGTTCCTCCTTCTTCTTGACCTCGGTAATAAGTTCCTTCCCACTCATGAGAAGTACAGTGTTGCTTACTTCAGGTTTCACCTCCTTATCCTTGATTGGAAGCAACATGTGAGTCCTCCCATTCTTCTCTAGGGTGTATGTGTTCATTCTCTCATCATGAATCACATTCCTGTCATATTTCCATGGTCTACCCAGCAATAGATGACAAACATCCATGGGAATAACATCACAAAGTATCTTATCATTATATCCTCCTATCTTAAATTCAACTAAACACCGTTTAGTGACAGTTACCTGATGTCCTTTTTGTAGCCATGAAACTTTGTATGGGCTTGGATGTTCAATCGTCTCCAGCTCCAACTTTTCTACCATCTCCGTAGAAAAAAGATTATCTGTGCTACCACTGTCCACAATGACCTTCCATACCCTGTCCTTGGCCTTGCAAGCAGTCCAAAAAAGTCTATTTCTTTGGACTGAACTCTCCACCTCTTTCTCTGGTGTCAAAAGAGATTTTCGCATCATTAGCAACCTTCCGCCTTCAGCATCTTCTGCCTCAACATCCCGCCTCTGAGCTTCGGCGATGTGAGTCTCTCCTCCTTCTTTCTTTTTGTCGAGACACTCATAAGACTTGTGTCCATTATTTCCTCATGTGAAGCATGTTATCACTCCACCTCTTCCTCTTCCTCTACCTCTGGTACGAGGAAAAATATTATTATCAGCATAATCTCCTCTCTGTTCGGTATGCTTCCCTCTCTGTTCAACATATTTCCCTCACTGTGAGCTTCCACCTCTCTCAGTTCAAGTCTGAGGTTTCTTCCAGTCCTCCTTGGGTTTCTAATTTTTATCCTGGACAATTGATTTTCCTTTGGGCTGACTTCTGCCTCGGCCTCTCTGATCTTTTTTTCGGCTTAGCTTCTCTTCAGCCTTTAGAGCCATCTAATAAGCATCTTCCACCGTTCAGATGGTTATCATGCTCATATCATCCTGAATGTCGTATCTCATGCCATTCATGTATCTGGAAACCTTTTCATCATCGCTTTCCTGATGGCCTGCCCTAATGTTCAGCCTGTAGAATTTCTCAGTGTATTCTTTCACTGTCATTAGCTTCTATCTCAAGTTTTGCATCCTTCGAAATAGAGTAATTTGGTAGTCCCTGGGGATGAATTTTACCTTCATCTTTACGATCATTCTGTCCCAGCTCTTGATCTTCTTCTTGCCTTTGCAGCGTCTGTCAGCTTGTAATTCATCCCACCACAATGCTGCATGTCCCTTTAATCTCGTGATAGCATGTTTGACCTTCTTGTCCTCTTCGACATCTTCATAGTCAAAATATGTGTCCAAAGCTCTAATCCGGTCTAGAAGCTCCTCTGCATCCAAGTTTCCCTCATAAACTGGAATTTCCATTTTTGTTCTTGCACCCATTCTTGCAATAGCCCTAATCAAGCATTCGTTTTCTGCATCTTCAGCTGCAACTTCTTCCCCTTCATGTTCATCTTCAATTTCACTTTCGGAGTCACTAAGATCCCCAACACTGACCGTACGCCTCTGTGTTGTCTCCATGTCTTCAAGTCTGGCACGTAATTCATGCATCTCTCTCTCCATGGATGGATCAGGCATCTGCCTACCCCTTCTTCTTGGCATTTCCCTCTCCTATGGTGGATCAGGTGTTTGCCTGTCCCTTCTTCTTGGCAGCATGGTAATTTCTCCTTTTCCCTGCTACGGAAAGAAAAGAAAACTTTCTAGGCTATGATACCAACTGATGCATGCAGACCCTCCTAACCCGCAGGTCAAAAGTCCACACACACATGATCTTTCCTCTTACACTAGCTCGAAGAGCTCTCAGAAATGGATCCTCTATTTCCCTTTCAGGAAATCTGCACCCACAATTAACTTCGAGAAATTCCCCCTTATACTTCGGAAGATCGGACTTCTCACTTTCGTGAATCCGGTGGTCAAGCACCTTGTCTCTCAATATCCAAAACCTGAAAACAATAAACACTTGACCCTTTTCCTCTCTATTTCGCCTTTCTCCCTATCGCAATTTCGGGGGTTGTGATGTCAAGCAACTCATCCCCTCGACTCCCGAAACCCGATTTACCGAAACTCTGATGCACTCGCAAGCTTTGACCTTTCAATGGCCCTTCACTTCGTTGGGACTTCGGACTTCACGATTTCATGAATCTTGATGCAAAGGTTTCGGGACTTCACCCCACGAAACCCCGAAATGGTCAACGGAATTGACTCCCTTGTCGAGAGTGCGCCACCTATCCACCCTGCTGATTCCGTGGCCCACAAAATCCTTTCGTCCCTTCGGGACTTCACATTTTGTGATTTCATGAGTACTGTTGCAAAGATTACAAGACTTCAATCTATGGAACCCCGAAATAGAAATCCACTTGTAAATCCAACGGCCCCTATTGGCTTGAATCTACGGTTCTACCTCTCTTGAGCTTAAACCTTTGGGAACACTCGCTGTAACTCCCCTATTCCTCCGTGAGATCTGACGGCTCACGGGACTTCGCGAATTCTCCACAGAGAATTTCAACCATCTGTCTCTTCCCTTCACAAGGACTCTTGCAACTTTATATCAAGTGGTTTTCCTACGGTACTCAACTGCCTACGACACAAACTTTCAACGCCTTTTCACTGTTCCAATGCACAAATTTCCTGTGCTTCCTTCGAAACAGCTGTGGAGACTCTATCCCTTCTGGGCTTTCTCCAACTCTGAGTCTTGAAGAAGACTCTTGCATGCACTCCTTGCGGAAAATTTCTTAATTACTCCAAGGAATTTAAATCCTTCGACATTGCGCACTCCCTGTAGCAGCAGTCTCTCAACAAATCATTCAGGTTACCAACCCTGAATCCCTACTCGGCTTGCACACACCTTGCACGGCTCCTGTGCCTAGCTCCACTTCTATGTGAATGAGAACAAAAACTACCCTATCTGATCTTTCAGAGACAAACCTCTGAACCCTTTGTCAATGCACTCCTTGCGGACAATTCAACTGCACTCCTTGCAGGAATTCTTGCTCGGATAGAGAAACAATTGAAACTCATTTCCCTTTACCCTTTTCTTTGAGATTTCAAACATTCAATAAGAAATCATTCATACATAGCATAAAAACAATTGCATGACAGAAAGAGTAAAACCATGAACATACCATTTAGCATACCCATACAAGAAACAAATACAACGCCATGAATCTGAATTAAGACTTCTTCTATTAACTCAAATCTTTGTACATGGGTGTTTTTCAAACACAGTTTCTCTGTTCTAGCTCTATATGCTCTTCTCATGGTAATGTTCTTCACTCTCTTCTTCTTATTCTATGTTACAATACACAATGAGGGTGTCTATATCCCGTTTCCCTCTTTCCTTCTAAATTGTCTAATCTAGGAATTCAATTCTACCTACTTGCATTAACTATCTTAAATGCCTTCTACCTACTAAGGATGAGAGTGGATCACTCAAGGTCCATTTACATTTTACAAGTGTTCCTCCACTTGATGACTTCATTAATGTTTCAAGACATTTTCAAAATTTGCGCTGGGCGCTTTTCCAGCTGTCTTTTGCCTCCGCGTTGGCTTGCTTGAGATGCTCCTGCATCACACCTCCATGCTCCAAGGGTGCCACTTTCCTTGTACTAGTTTAGGAAGTTGTCCGACACTTGTAGTCAACACTCCACTTGGTTGACCTTGTGAGATACTAAAGGATTATAAGGAATAAGTACGCTTCCTTATTGTGATCCCCTTAGAATTCTTTGTGAGCATCTGTCTCAGTCTACCCTCATGACATCATGGACCTCTCAAACTAGGTAATTTTTAACAGATAGTTCAGGTCACGGTCGGAGTGCTAGTAGGCTGTGACATGGACGCTTCCACACCTCTCCCTCAAATGTATTGTTTTTTTGCATGACCCATTAACTCCTTATGCGATTCGAATTAGCAAGCATCGTCAAGCCTACATCCAATGACAAAAATAGTGTCAATAATCCATATACATAAATTATACTGTAATCAATCCTATATCACATGTGTGTAAAATAAAATACTCAAACAAAATACAATCTAGTCCTTGACTCAATGTGGAGTCCAAGGAAGTCCATTGATGCCATCAACATCCATAGCATGTCATATGTCTTGCACACTCAAGAGAAATAATTAATAATATCTATTAATACATATACATATGAAAGTAAAAATGAATTAAAATACATCATCAACATCATATATAACTTGTAATCGAAATGAAATCATAATGTACTATATCCGGATCACTTGCATGCAAGTGTCCTCAAAGAATAAGTCAATATAAGTGTGATCAGTAGAAGGGGATGTTACAACAACTAAAGAAGCAGTATGGTTATGCCATGTTCTTACATAACTTGGACTAATTCATATATCTTCCACAGAGACGAGATGTGACAATCAAGGTGGAATACAACTTTCTTATAATATGGTATATCACTCCAAGACAAAACATATTGATCTTGATTCACAGTATATTCGAGATCTAGTTACATATGGTACTATCTCTTTGGAATATTGTCCTACTGAGAAACAAGCAACC
>JASDQU010392585.1:0-10949 GCA_032191745.1 Picea mariana | reverse complement strand
GCCAAATTCACCTTTCTTTGTTAATATATTCTTGATGTTTGAAGCAAATCCTATTGGAAATCTAATTTTTCGAATGAGCTCTTTTACAACATTGCTTTCATCTTCTTTAAATAACCATGGGAGGCTATTTCGATCGACTCCATTAGTCCTATTTAAATCAATAATATTTAGCATTTTATGATTGGCTTCTTGAATGCCACTACAAATTTTAGAAATTTTTTCTTTGTCACGCCTTCCATCTAAGATTCTCCACAACATTTCTGTTATGTTCTTCCTGATATGCATTGTGTTGAACAAATGAGTTATTTCTAGTTTCTCATAGTAGGGCAACCTACTGAATTGTTTGAGGAAACTTTTCATTCCTCGTGGAAGCAGATAAATGCCTTGACGACCAACTATATGTTACATAAATAAAACTAACACAACAATTGTTAGATTATACACAATAGACATGAGAATTCAACACAATTAAAAAATGTAATATATTGCATACGATGATGAAGATTGACTTACATTGACGATTTGATCTGCTATATTCCAACTTCCATAGGTGTGGTGTCATTCTTCGTGGTTTTATCCCACTCTGCTCTTTCCCATTGAAAAGATGTTTATCGATATTTCGATATCTATGGTTCTTAGGGATAAAGTGCCTATATTCAACAAACATCTCATTTCCTAAACTTCTTGAACGAAAAGATCTCATCCTAGGACCACAAACTGAACATGCAAATTTACCCTTTGTTTGAAGACCTAGAATATATGCATCAATGGCAACATTAGTTATATAAAAATCAATTATTTAAAAAACAAACATTATAGTATCATCAACATCTAACTTATTTAAGTTCAATAGTGTGTTACATACCACAAAAATGTGTTAGTCTGGTGCATCGTGAATTTTCCATGTAAGAATCCCATGGAATTGAAATCCTCTTTGACCTATTGGTCTAGAGATGTCATACATAGTGATGTCATCCCATAAATTTAATAGCTCATCGACAAGAGGCTCAATATATACATTCATATATTTCACTTGGTACTTACCTAAATGGTTAAAAAATACACATAATTACTACACCTTGTATACATATATGAAATTGTGCAATGAACAAGACAAATGAAATGTTAAACATTTAAAAAACAATATCGTTATAAAAATATACCTGAAACAATCATTGCCAACATTGTGTGCTCTTTTTTTATGGACATCCAAGGAGGAAGGTTATTGTTTATAACAAAAACAGGCCACACTGAGTAGATATACCTAAGCTCACCAAATGGATTTACACCATCAGCGGCCAATGAAATCCTAACATTACGAGGTTCTTCTTTAAAAATTGGCCATCTTTCTTCGATATTTTATATAAAGAACCATCTACAGGCATTCAAAGAACATCATCTTCACTTCTATTATGTGCATGGTAATCCATAAACGGTGCTATGTTACGACATCTAAATAGTCATTGCAGGCTTGGAATTATGGGAATATAACGAAGAACCTTGTGAGGCACCTTTTTTGTTAACTGATCAGTTTGATATCTACTATTTTGACATTGCGGGCAATTGGATTCAGATGCATATTGTCCATAATATATGATGTGATCATTGGGGCATGCATCAATAGCCTAATATTCCATTCCAATTTCTTTCAAAATGGCAGATAATTCTCAATATGTGCGAGGTAACTTATTTTGTGATGGTAAGAAATATTCACCTATCAACCTACAACAACAATATACAAAAAAAAAAATCAATAATGAAAATTATATTAATCATTATAAATATTGCATCCTTAATTTAGAAATCAATTGACACTGAAAATAAAATAAAATAAAAGTTGAAAATTGCATAAAAATGTAAAATTATGTTGATTACCTTAGGATCTGTGTCATACATGTGTTTTACAAACCATTTGATACCTTCAAGTTGACCAACAACATTACAACAGAGAGAACATGTTTTTTGTGCCTTCATAAAGGGATTTAGTGGCATTTTGAAGGATAGGTTTATCCAAAATATATTCATCATCATTGTCCTCATCATTGTCATCATTATCATCCTGCAAGTTTTCCTCATCCAAGTTGACATCATCATCCATTGGATCATTATAAATGTCTTGGATCAATCTATTTGTCCCATCATCATCAATTGTATTATTAATATCATCATTTTCCATAGGAATAATGTGATCATCATTATCCACATGATTAAGTTCAGCTTGTTCTTCAGTATTATCTCTATGAAAACGTCTCCTGCTAGGTGGCATCACATTCTTAGGATGATTTTTCTTTAATAAAAATAATAGAAGCAATAAAATAAAGTTAGAGTATATCACAAATATTTTTTTGAAAGATAAATTCAAAAAAAAAACAATCAATGTACAATACCCTTAAAGATCTATAATAACTAATTACTTACCATGGGACGATATTCATTGCCCCCTTCAACGTTTCCATTCTCCCTACAATGTTTTTCAACTATTTTTAAAGGTAGTCTTCTTCCATTAAAACCCTTTCATTCACAACAAGGGCAATAACATTTCCCATCACCATGAATCACCCTTTGCCGCTTTAACATAACAAGATCTCTTTTCTTGTCTAGAGTTGGCATTGTAATTAACTATTACAACAAATCCATTGAAACATTATAAGTACAATATACAAATCTATTCAAATAATTTGGTATATATTTAGATATTTGTAATGAAAATTATATAGCATGTTCAGAAAAAATAAGGGACAAAGCATGAAACCTAAAATCAGCTAGAAAAAATAAGGAACAAAGCATGAAACCAATGCATTTCATATCCAACATACAACACTGGCTATTTGGGAATCTAAATGACACTTGGTTCTAAAACAACACATTGACCTACACATAAACATCCAAACATAAATGAATCTTCTAATAATATCTTTGTTGCGATCCACCTACTATTATGTTGTCAAAATTGAGGAACAAAATTGATAGAAGTGCAAGAAAGAGTTTGGGGAGAAAAATAAATCATGACATAAGAAGTGTAAAGGCAACTTTAATTCTCATAAAAAATGATGATGTAAAGAAAATTAATTTGAAGACAACCAATCAAAGATGGCAAGCAATTCCTTGGCATTGTAATGATAAACGGTACACTATACATCTTTTACTATCCAAGTTTAAAGCCTCATACTTTGATTCATCCCCGAAATCACAATATTCCATTAATAAGAGGAGGTGGATCAATTATCACCCAAAATCACACTATATAATATTGTGTCCCTAATAAAAATTAGGGTAGCTTTAGGGATACACAAGAGTATTGATGCCCAATATCACCACAAAAGCCACTGCTCTTCACTTCTAGTTGGTTCTTTTCCAACTCAAGGAGGAATCCATAAATGTAAATTTACTAAGGCAAGGATACTTAGATATTCAAGAAGTTCCATGAAATATAAGAAAAAAATTAGAGTGATTGTAGCTGAATCAGTAATATTTTTACTCTATCAAAAGTGGATAAACCATAAAATCTTTATGAGTTAAAATAAACCATAAAATCTGATTTAAGGAGTGAAAATAAACCATAAAATAGTTCAATACCACCAAATTACTAAATCACACACAAAAAATTTAAGTACTGACCTTCAAAATCTCAGCTATGTAGAGTCTGATCAATTCAATGTTTCTCTTCTTGAAAGATAATTGAAATCAAGATTTCATAAAAAACCAAAACACCATTGCATTAGAACACCCAAATGATTGTCGCAATTGTAGAAAATGATTGTCACAACTGTAGAAAATGATTGTCACAACTATAGCAAATTTTTCGTAACTGAGATATATATCGGATTGATTTCGTCGGTCTTCCGACGAATTCGGTCAAATTGACCAAACAATAACTCAATGACCGTTCTATTCTCACAAGTGCCATAGTTGATCTTTATAATGACTAAATTTCGTCGCTATAGAGACAAACTTGTGGTTGGTCTCTCTAGAGACGAAATTTCATCGCTATAACGACCAACATGGAATTTTGGTCGCTAGAGCGATGAACTGTTGGACCCCGAAAAAAAAGTAAATTTACTCCAAAAAAAGCAAAAAAATTACAATAAAATTTTAAACCGTCGTAATTTCCTCCCAATATAGTAGTGATCATACATATGCATGTGGTATATTTCTCCTGATAAGAGAAAATGGAATTTTGGGACCACAGGAATATCTTGAGCATTTGAACTCGATCATGAATCTTGATCCTACAAAATTCAATGAACAATTATTAAAATGAAAATGCATAGATAACAAAAATTCAATGGGATAAATTTGTTATACTATGCTGTCATTATTTTCAAAGGATTGATGTCAAAGGTTGATGTCAATTATTTCCTTAGTAATGTGTTTGTATCATTGATGTATTGATTGTTGGATCATGTGGTCATGGATGTAATTGTTGTCAGAGGGATGATGTCATGAGGTGTCATAGTGATGTGTTGTCATTAATGTAAAGGTTGATCATTGTTGTATCATTTTATCATTGATGTCATTTCATGGTTGACAGGAATAACCAGATGCATGAACTCCAAAGTGGTCCCCTTATGGTGAAATCCCTCACGGGAAGATGTTCTTGGATAAAGTTCTCAAAGTGGTCCCCTTATGGTCATGAAATCCCTCACGGGAAGATGCTTTGTGAAGTAAAAATGGTTAGGTGGTTGAGTATCCCAGTAGTGTGGTTAGGGAACCCAATTTTGATTGAGGAATAATGTAATGAAGATCAATGAATTTGCAAGAGAAACTATTCCATATGGATAGTATATGTCATGTCATTTCCAGTGATATGTGGAACATCACATAACTCGTCACGGTTATATATTTATGTCCGTTTGAAGTTGGAGAACCCTCATGAGTTATCTAGAAGCCCCTAGAAGGTCAACGAAGTCAAATTATTCTAGAAGCTCCTAGAAGAAGTTAACTACTCAAACTGGTTAGTCATGGGTTAAGTGGTTGTAACAAGAAAACAATTAAAAATATATTAGTTGCAACTAGAAGTAGAGAGTTTACTATTTTTGGATAAAGTGTTTGTAAGTGGAAAAAGTGGTTAGAAGTGGGTTAGCCCCAAAATAAGGAAGTTGGGTAAGTTGGTTGGAAGGTAACCCCTAGAAGAAGCTACTTTGAGAAGTATAAATAAGAGAGAAAGGGTCTCTTATGTGCATGATCTTTGAGCATATTGAATATCCATTTTTGAAAGGTTATTTGGGAAGGTATTATTGATAGAGAAAATTCACAGCAGAAAAAACGTGGCAGAAGAATCGCGGCAGCATAAATGAAAATCGCGAAAGAAGAATCACAGTAGCATAATCACGGCAGCAGAATTGTGGCAGTAGAATCATGGAAGTAGAACCATGACAACAAAATCATGGCAACAAAATCGTGGCAGTAGAATCATGACAGCAAAATCATAGCAGCAGAACCATGACAGTAGAATCGTGACAACAAAACCACAGTAGCAGAATCGCAATAGTAAAACCACGGTAGCAGATTTGGTAGCTGCAGAAAATTGGAAGTTTGGTAACCACATCATATTTGCATATTGGAATTGTTCCAATTATTGCATGGTATGGTATAGGTCTTCGTGATTTCTACAGGATGAAAGGTATGGCTTTGGCAAATGGTCTTGTGTAAGGGTTTATGGTATTTGGTTTACGGAGAGTATGGTGTATTCCTAGAGGTATCTTGTTGGTTAACTTGGTGATATTGTGCATATGGTTGAGAGTTGACTTTATCTTTGTGAGTAGATCA
Organism: Picea mariana; assembly: GCA_032191745.1. Classification (NCBI taxonomy): domain Eukaryota; kingdom Viridiplantae; phylum Streptophyta; class Pinopsida; order Pinales; family Pinaceae; genus Picea; species Picea mariana. Next base: position 5,180 of record JASDQU010392585.1, on the reverse strand, counting down.
GATTTGGATAATGAGATTGATGAGACACAAGGTGACAAGTCATTGTGACAAGTTGTGTTGTGCATAGTTGATGCACTTGTCTTGGTATAGGATGTTGGTACAGTTTGACATATTGTTTTATGTCTACAAGTTAGGTCTTGTACTAGAGGGTTGGATTCCTCGCATCTCATTTGGTGCTAAGATATGCAGGTTGGGTCTTGCGATTGAGAGTTGGTGCTCTCTTTGAGTTGGTTCTCTTTGAAATTGGTGCCGATAAAATCTAAGATTGTAGTCTCATGTAACATATAATACAAAAATATTAAACATATATCTGGTGTTGTTTGTCTTCATTATTGTGATGGTTCAAAGTTCGTTATTGTTGATGTGTGTTGTTGAGATATGTTTACATGCAAGAAACTAAGTGTGAATGGAACTAATGAGTAAATGGTGATTGCTAACTAAAGTTTTGTAAGAAGTGTAAAAGGAGCATCACAGTGATTCACCCCCCCCTCTCGTTGTGGTCAGTGTGTCCAAAAATTGGTATCAAAGCACACCTTCACTATAATCCTTACAAGCTTGAAGGAGATCCATGGACACACAAGTAGAATAAGGTTATGTAGAATCATCTAATAGTTATCTTATAGATGAAGACAAAGATTTGTTGAAGCTCAAAGATAAAATCTTAGATATGTTAGAAGAAGAAGATGAGCAGTATACTTTTGATATTGATTTTGATGAATACATTAAGGAATCCCTAGAAAAGTACCAAAGGCATACCTTGTTACTAAGGAAAATACTCATGAAACAAGAAGAGTGGATTAAGGGACTAAAGACTAATATAATCAATCAAGAAGAAGAAAATAAGAAGGTATATGATGAGCTTAGAAAAATCCTTGAATTCAATGTCAATCGGAAGACCCAAATTTAAGAATCCATAAGGAAAGCATAGAATTCAAACAGGTTCATTAACAATTCAACAATTCTTGATGAAATCTTGAGTTGTTAAAGATCACCTAATGATAAATATAGTCTTGGATACAATAAGGAAGAAATACACTTTGGAGCTATTACTTCTAATAAGCATGGGGTAAGTCCTTCATTTTCAAAAGGTGGAAGTAAAGAAGCAGTTCCTAAACCTCAAAGAAAATTCAGAAGAGAGATACCTTCAAGGTGGAAACCAAAGCAAAGGTATGAAAATATTTTTCATGGTCACTATTTCTCATGTAATGAATTTGGTCACAAAGCTTTGGAATGCATACATTATGAAAGTAAAGATGTTGGAAGATTCAACATCTTAATATTTTGGAGATATAATCAAGTGGGACACATTGTTGCTCATTGTCACACCATGAGATGTTACAGATGCAGTGAGTTTGGTCACAAAGCTCAGGATTGTTGGAATTCAAGGAGAAAGTCAATGAGGAGTGCTTCATGTAGCATGGAAATAAGAGCACATGTAACTTGGAAGGAAGAGAATGTTGAAAGGATGGAAGCTCATAGTACAATTACAGAGAAACCTAGACAATTTCAAAAGTGGATGAAGAAGACTAAACCACCAAGAAAAAATGGAATCCATGCGGTAATCTCAAGCCTTACATATGCGGGCTCCTATTTGAACAATCGCATATATGCACGGTATCTCTGAATAAATGTCATGTACATACATGATATGTATGCGGTGAAGCTGAGTACATTAGGTAAATCCATTATAAAAGGGGGTGTACATATGAGTTGCATCATGGTTTGATGGTACAACATAGTTTATACAGGGTCTAAGATTATATGCTTCAGGTTTTCATGTTTGTATGTATGAATGTATGGTGATGATGTATGTCTTAGATTTGGAGCATATTCTTGAGGTTTATTATGGATGCATGGTACTAACCCTAGGTTCTGGATTGAAGAATGTTTTGTTGCGGTACAGTGTTGGTTATGTTGAGTACTTTCTCAGTGAAATCATAGAACTTTGTTTATGAGATATATCATGACAATGTGATATTATCTAGAGATATCTAGTTGACCTATTGATGGACACTCTTGGTACATATTTTGAGATACTATTGTTGCATTATATTTGATGTAGTAAATTTTTTGAGGTAGATCTGTTATAGTACCTGGCTGATACATATGTGAGCTCCATTGACATATCTTGTGATGTATTCTTAGAATCATATTTGTTGGATGTCTTGGTGTATGTATTTGGAATATTGGTTGATGTACATGTTGAATACATCAGTGAGACATATCTTGGATACATTGGCACATAGTTCAAGGTAGATGGTTGAAGCATATGACACTTGGTTGTCATGTTGGTATTGATAGAGGACTCTTGTTGGTTACATTGGCATATATCTTTAGTATATGGCTGAATTACAAGGTTGATACACATCTGGCACATATTCTTTGCATATGGGTCAGATACAATTCATGATATATGATGTATGGTACTTGGATGATGTACATGGTTGGCATATGATGAGTCACGGCTTGATCTATGGATGATGCATGATTGGCACACACTGTGTTAATTGTTAGAGGCACTTGTTGGTTAGAATATGGAGGATGTGGCATAGGTGTATGGATATCTATATTTTGGTTCATCTTGTTGAAGTTTTTGGTGAATTATTGATGCACTTTCTTGATGGTATATGGTACATGATTGATGTTTGATGGTTGAGATACATTTCTTGACATACAGGTTGTGCATTTGATAGAGGCATTTCATGAGTGATATGACACATGGTTGGAATGTTGTATGGTTGTTGATATTATTGATGATATTGATACACATTTGGTGCATTGTTAATGCACTTCAGTGATGATGTCTTATGATATATTATATGGTGTTAATATACATATTTGGTGTGCATGATTGGCACATGGTATGGCACAGAATGTATATTGTTGATGGTTTCTTCATGATTCACTACTCATTGTTGATGTATCCTTTGCTTCATGGATTGGTTCATGAGTTAGTATGTATGATTGGCATACACTTTATGGAACGAGTTACATGGTTGATGGATGAACATGTCCAAGGATCGTTGTTTTCTTGATGCAGTTGAGTAGTTGATCAGTGTTCCGGTAGAGCAGCAACATTTGCAGCAGAAGCAGACTGGAGTGGCAACATATTTTTCATCTTGCAGAGAAGACATGGGGAGACATATCAACAGGGGAATTTATTCTTCTTCCCATGATCGTTTGCAGAGGCATGATTATAGGAGGAGAGATGATTGGAATCCATATCATCAACATTACATCAGAGTGATTTCCCTTGTCAAAGGGAGAGAGATTCAACATATGCATGGAGAGAATTCAATGGAACCATGCAACTAGGGGGAGTAGCTCAGGCACAGTTAAGTCAAGGGGAGAAGCCCCAAAGAGATAAACCCTTTTCCATTGATTTCAAATGGGGAGAGATAGTTACATTGATGTGGCGAGATGAACATTGATGAGGAGTGATGATCATAAAGGGAGCATGAGAATTTCCATGTCTTGGTGTTGACATCAATGTTGGTGTTGCCATCAATTCCAAAGGGGGATATTGTTGTACTATGTTCTCATTAATGTCAAAGGTTGATGCCAAGTATTTCCTTAGTAATATTTTTGTATCATTGATGTACTAATTGTTGGATCATGTGGTCATGGATGTAATTGATGTCATGGGGATGATGTAATGAGGTGTCATAGTGACGTGTTTTCATTAATGTAAAGGTTAATCATTGTTGTATCATTGTATCATTGATGTCATTTCATGGTTGATAGGTGATCTAAAAATGAAGAAGACTTGAAATCTTGAAAATATTTGCAAGTAAAGTTTATGTGTTAAAAGCAACTGGATCAACTTTGAAACACATATTAATAGGATTTACTCATTTAAGACACAAATAAACAACAACATAATCAATGAACATAAGCACATAAACACAGCAAGTGATAAAGGAGTTCACCCCTCTCTTGGGCTACATCTCCTGGTCCAGCTTCCAATGGATCATTATTATTAATTGCTCAAAGTGCTCAAAAACATGCTTTACAATGCTTAAATTGACCAACAGACTGCTCCAATGGCTTCAGAGTGTCCAAAAACCCCTAGCTGGGCTTTTTTGGCACCTCGTTTGGCCAAAAAATGAAGAAGTTAGGCTTCTTTGAAGTCTCCCCTTCAAGCTTGTTGTCTCTACATCTACAAAATGCACCCTTCTCCATTCAACCTAGCACACACGCTATTTAAAGCGTAAAAAACTGGCACCGAACGCAACCGCGCCAATGGTGTGAACTATAGGACGGTTATGGGTGCGTCAGCCCCTAACTGTCTAGATCTCGAGCACATGGATCATCCATACGACCGTGCTATAATAAAAAAGGCTAACCATTGAAACCATGCCAACCATATCAACTCCACACGCCCTCAGTTGTGGTCACATGTGGTTATGTATATAACCACGGGCTACCTGTTTTAAAAACCCCGTGCGCTATTTTACAAAGGGTATGGTCATATATATAAAACCATGCGATCAGGGCTCCATTCAAAACACAACTCCCACACGTGCCCTCCGTGTGATATGTGGTCACATAGTAACACAAAAAAAAACACGGGCTGGGGCTAAGTCCCAGCCCGACCCCCGCCCACATTTACAATAGTTTGAACTTAAATTAAATACAAGTTGGTATATAGTAAGCAACAACATGTGGGCGCATTGGTAGGGTGGCTCTTGCCAAGACTTTGGACTTTGGGGGAGGTCACCGGTTCAAATCCCACAGACTCCACATAAGAATTTTAAATAAAAAGCCAATAGCCAATAAAGGGGTGCCACGTGGCACCTTACCATTGACCAAAATGATGCCATGTGTCACAGCCTAATTCGACCACCTCTACCAATTAGCAATTGCCACATTAGCACATGCCACATCAGCGTATGATCGTATGGCCCTGCCACGTCAGCATGTACAGACTGCACAGTCAGCGTCCTTTTTTTTTTCTTTCTTTTGCCTGTTTGACGATTCGAATAGATCACAATATATCTCGCTCCCAATGTTCGTTTGATACAAAATGAGTTGCATTGGGTTTGCAACGACGAGGCCTACACTCTTGTTCGATTTGAAGTGATTCCGAGCACTTTGAATTTTTGAGCAAAATTTGATCCCCTGATCACACCTCCCCATTGGGAAGCTTTTGGACCTCCAAAAGACTATTTTCAGTCTAT
>JASDQU010392584.1:0-10949 GCA_032191745.1 Picea mariana | reverse complement strand
CCAATGTCGATCAAATATGATTTCGCGTTCTTTCAATGAATCATAAAATTTATCAAAACAATGTTGTACATAATGTGTGTTGTGCGTTCGATCATCACTTATATAAAAGTGATATTCTTTAATAACATGTTGATTGTCATTGGTGTTTTCTATGTTTGGAAGACTCCATTGAACATGTCTATATAGAACGTGGACAAATATAGTGACTTGATCAGAATGATAATATTCACTCTATATTTCTTTTTGTGCAGTGAATGTGTAATTCTCTGCAAAATCAATTACAGACAAAATTGTCCCTGTTGGAAACACTTCATGTGATTGTTTGAATTGTAGATCTTTCCATCGAGCTCTATGTGAATGCTTGGTGTATTTATAGATTTCTTCCTCAAATTTCTTCAAAAACTCTATCAAACAGATTTTATCTATCTTCAAATCAAGCCTTTTGGAAATAACATTTGAAGAATGTGGAGTCATGCTGCTCAAATATTCATATCTTTTGCAATTGACTCTTATATTAGAAAATGGCTGATCATTCACATCAATATGATACTTTGAATGAAACAAACTTAGATTTCCACAAAGATCACATTTCTTTCCACCAACACATTTTTTTTTGTAAAATAAATCATCATATTCTCTTTCACATAGAATTTCAGATATAAAAACACGAACTGTGGAAGGAGGAGGTGAATTTGGCCATAAAGTTTTACCAAAATCCAAAAAAGTGTCATAATACGACTCAAAATCCACATGATAACGACAACAACACGTGTCACGGACAATGATGGGTCTAAAAAACCATGGTTTTTGTTGCACAAATGTATTGATAGAAATTTTAACTTCTTTGTGCTCTTCCTTGAATTTATTAAACAAATATATTTGTGTCATTGGAAATATATGTTTTGGATGTTCTTCATATTGATTTCATGCTATTCTTTGACACAACACATCCCTTGTATGTGGTGAAACACGAGATTCTTCCAACCAACAATTACGGGCCAATTCTTTAACATTTTCTGCAAGTCTATCTTTGTAGGGTTGTCTAGAAATCACTGTCCAACAAACCAATTCTTCATTTACATCTATTTGGAAACAAAATTTTCTATGTTTGTGTAATGTTTTTCTTGACGTTCCCAACATTTTTGCCATGTGTAGCGTCAAATGATCTTTTATATTGCTCCCTGAAACAATTGTTGTTTGTAATATTTTATGTGCAACACAAACATCTTCTTTTCAAGATTTTCCTAAAGCTTTTAATACACTAGTTATATTGTTAAAAACATTCTGTTGCACCTTTGTATCCTTTGTCAACTTTTGAAAACCCAATAATGATGTAGCTTCTTTTAACGTTCTTGACTTCAATAGAGAAAGTAAAAGTTGAGCCTATGCTATTACTGATTCATCTTTGAAATAAGTATTATACATATTCTTAGTTCGATATCTTATATAATGCTTAGCTTTTTTCTTTCCAAATTTGTCAGTATCAACATTTTCTAATATCTCATCATCAATGTTGATAGATTCTCCTGCATATTTCAATTTAAAGTTTATATTAAAAAACATAACCCGAACACAAATTCACTAAGTTATATATACTTTAGTGTTCATCTTATATTAATCTAAATTTATGTACACATACCTATAGGTGATTCGTCTTCTGATTCAATTTCGGTTTCAACGTCTTCTTCAACATTATGAGACAAATCTATTTATGTTTTCTCAAAAACATCAAATTGTAATTACAATCAATTATATTATTTACAATATTTTTAATTTGAATTCTATACTTTGAATTTTGTACTTTCTGAATACAGTCTCAATGTGTGTCGTGTGCTTGATCATCATATCTGTATGCATACCTGGTTGAACTTCTTCTTGTCGAAAATCTCTATTGACATTATCATCATTTATTTCTTCAATATTTGCACGTTCTTGTTTCTTTCTCCGATAAATCTCTTTCCTTTGCTCGATTTGGCGAGTATCATCTTGAGTGCGATCATATTTTCTTTTGCGCAAACTTTTGTTTCCCATAATTTTTATATTTATATGTAAAATATATGTTCAACAAAGACTTTACCTTGAAAAAATGCTCAACATTTATCTTTCAACATATAAATTGTTATTCCAATAAAAACTTGAACAAACATCATTTACCTTATTCAACAAAAACCAAAAAGATGATTCGAAACTTTGTTTAAGTGTTTTAAAAAACCACCATGTATCGATATCGATCCTCTGATTAATACTATGGAACAAAGAGAATAAATAAAAAAAGAAAAGAATACAGTTGCAATCAGTAATAGAAATGCTTTGAAATCCTTATCCTCGAGCTTATATCTTTTTGTTCATTTGATGGATTGTGTTAAATTTGTTCGGTCGCAATCCTATTTATAAAATTTGGCGCGAAAAAAAACCACATGATGTGTTGTTTCATATTTTCCGATGGACGCAATTCGTTCGACAGTCTTTCGGCCGAAGGCATTAGTTTTTCGGCCGAAAGACCTGGAAATCGTTTAATTTGACGCATTCCGTTAGATTTTATACTTTCGGCCGAAACATTATTTTTTTGGCCGAAATATTATTTCGGCCGAAAAAACTAAATTGCAACTGAAAACCAAAACCAGAGAAATGCCCCAAGCATAACTAAGCTTCAGAGGTTGCGGACTCCTGCAAACATTGAGAATTTGATTTTGAAAATGACACCAGCATTTCCAAAATTGAATCTGCTTTCAATTCGTATAATTTGTTTTCATTTTCTTTATTTTTATCTAATTTTATTTAATTTTTTAAAAAAAGCACTACATAATATTTTCACCAGACATTATGATTCGGTGAAATGAAATATCGGTATCTCAAAAAATATACAGTGAAAAAATTTAAAAAAAATATATTCATAATCCTTAAATTGTTCTTTTCAAAAGGGTATATTTAAATTTTAGTTTTAAGTAAAAATTAATATAGATATAAGGTGTAGAAAAACATGTTTTTAAACTCTGTAATGTTTTCAGCTTGGTCAACTTCAAAAAGTTCTAGAAATTATAATATTCATCCGTTAAATTCAAAATAATAGTCATAATAAAATAGAGTCTTTGTAGATTGTTGCAGTATATTTGTTTCTTAAAAACCTAAGTTTAATAATATATACATTGTTGTAGAAATAAGTAACTCATTATTATTCATTTCATGTTTAAGAAACATACTGTTAAACAATTGTCAAATTGACATATCAAATTGTGATAAAAAAAAATTGGAAAATAGTCATTGGAAAGCTAACACAATTCTTCACAAGTTTTTTTTTTACTGTAAAGTGAAATTCTAAATAAAAAAAATACTTTTGTATGTCGGAAGTTGAATAACTTGTGAAAATACAGTTTGTTTTTCTCATAAAACAAGCAAAAGTGTAACCCATCTTCATGATTTCACCCTGTAAGAAAGAACCATGGAAACATAGATATTTCCATGCTAGTATTCGAGTTTGGCCACGATTGTCTTGTTTGAGTATGAAATTAGATATAGGCCTTTCAAGTGAAACATTAATTGAAAATTGGAGGAATTTTAGATATCAATCATGCCATGTTGATCGGCCCCCTTTGTTATTTGAAAATGCTAAAGAAGATGATGATTCCTTTGAACAAGTAGTCAATATTGAAGAATAATTTTAAGAATGGAAAATTTTGTCTCAATTGATTCCACCAAATACTGTCAATGTTTCTCAACTTCACAATCTTGGCCAAAGGGACTTTGATACAACCTTTAATTGGGATCAAACAATAATGTTAGATGTTGTTGCAAAACAGGATAATGATTTTATAATAAATTCTCAATATATTGGTGGTGTTGTTGGAAATCCAATTAGATCATTTGTTTCACCATATTCCTTATCTGAAAAACAATGAATTTCTTTTGAGATCATTTTGCGTCATCGAGTTGAGTATGAAAATCATGATCCTCTTAAAATGATGATTCAATCAATGGATGACACTCGAAAAACTTATCTTATTCATTGTATTTCTCATGCTCTTTCTACTTCAGGAGATAATGATAATAGTCCATTTATTTTTCTAGGTCAAACTAGTATTGTTTCTTTTAATAAAATTTAAAAACAATAAACACTACTCTAAAAATTCATATTAAAGATAAATGACCATTGAATGGACAATATGTAGCAATATTTTAAGAAGAAATAAGGCATATTTGATATATTTCTATTGATGAAATGAACTTTATCAGATGAAGGATATTCATATAGATACATTCTTGTTTAGAAGAAGCATTTCCAAATAAAAAAACTATTCCTCTTGGTCGTAGACCCATAATTTTTGTGGGTGACTTTGGTCAATTACCTCATGTGAGAGATAAACCTTGATATACAGGTAAAAAAAAAAATTGTAGCAATGTTATTTGGATGGATTCATATTCCTTTGTCATATTAAGTATGAATTCATATTTCTTTGTCATATTAAATATGAATTCATATTAATATGAAGCTAATTTTCTAGAAATTTCCTTTGTATGCAGTTAAAGCAATAGGAAAAGTTTTGTGGGAAACATTCAACATTGTTGTCACTTTGGATGTAATATTCCACGATAAAGGAAATGATATGAAACAATCATGTTTTCGAAAACTCTTAACTTACACGAGAAATGAAAAACCCATTCTTGAGGATTGGGATCTTCTGATTTCACATGTTCATAAGAGTTTTTCCTCTTGTGAGAAATATTTTATTTCATTCAACAATTCACTGAATTCACTTGTTCCAAGAAAATAATTTGGTCGCCTTGCATAACAAGCACATGTTGAAATATTTGAATTCTCCAATTCCAAGATGTGTTGTAGAGCATATAAGAATAATATAAATTCTTTGTTTTGATGATGATCAATTGGAACCTGACGTCCTATTATGCTTTTGTCAGTGTGCCATGTTGACATCTAACTTTTTGTTGGAAGTTGTCTTATTTAATGGAGCACTTGGTTAAATTCAAAATATTTTCTATATTTCTCGATCAGAGCCCCATCAACTTATGATGTTCACTACTATTTTTTTTATAAGTACATTGGTGTTCCATTTAATATAAATTCTTCTAACATTATTCCAATAATACTTCCTATTAGAGGAATTTGTAAAAAAAATACCTCTAAAGATTGCACAGGCCCTTACTATACACAAATCATAGGGGTTGACTTTAGAATGTGTTACTATTGATATTGAGAACACATAGAGGAAAGGGTTGACCTTTGCATCCATATCAAGTGTCAAATCCATAGATGGTTTATGCATATAACCATTGTCTTCTTTTGAATGTTATGCTAAGATGAAAAATAGTGCATATGTTACAATTAGGAAGAAAGAAAAGAGATGATCGAATTTCATATCATTGTAACATTTAATATATTTATATTTTAATTAGAAATCACGATCTCTATCTTCGTGTGGTTTTTTTCTTTTTTCATGAGATTAGTGTGTCTTTATATGTAATTCTTACCATAATACATTAATTGTAATTAATACATCAATTCCAAACCTCGCTCTCTAGGTAGTTGTTTTCATGACATGACTAAGTCTTTATGTGTAGTTCTTATAAAAATACATTAATATAGTAAATTATTTTTATTAATTGTTATTATTACATGGATACATTAACAGTTATTAAAACACTTATAAAATTTAATAATTATTAAAGTATTAATAACAATTAATTATTAATTACAACTCTTATTAATTATTTTAATGGTTTTGATTCTTCCTCATATGAATTCATAATTATGAATAATTATTAATACATTAATATATTTATTGTATTAATTTTTATTATTGCATTAATACATTAATACAATTTTATTAAATATAAATATATTAATGATTGTTTGAATACATTAATTGTTATTAATAATTTTCTTAATAATAATTTATATTATTATAACAATTAATTATCAATTATACTTGTTATGAATTATACTTATGGTTTTCATGCATATTGATATGGATTCATATTATTATTGTAATTAATAATTAATTAAGACTTCACCAAATTTTAGTTCTTATACATCACATTATATGAAAGTTTCCTTTCCTTCATTGCATCACATGAGTTCAAAGTTCCTATTGTTAAAAGAAAGAAAAACTTCATATTTATTTACTTATGGTCAAAACTTTTTTTTCGCAATGTCTCAAACTTAAACTTACCTTGGAATGTGACAATCATAACTTTTTGTAAAAATTTGACGAACAAACCATCACATCCCAATGTGATGAACATTGATCGAATTTGCAAAGTAAAAAACCCAAATTGATTCCACAATGTGACGAATATATCCCTACATTGCAACATCTCGAACAAAACCCTCATGTCGCAATCTGAAAAACATATCTCACCATATCCGGAGGTTGCATTCAACCGTACCTCTTCACCAACATCCCATTATTCTGCAATCCAGCATATATCGACATTAGATTGTAACAAACATTTCTCGACAGTGCAATGTGTTAAAGATAACTTGACATCATAATGTGGTGTACAATACCTGATGTCACAATGTGGTGAACATTGCCTAACGTCCCCATGTCTCTAATAGTTCTCTAACACATCTTGGTGTCACAATCACTTGAACATATTCCAATTATGTAAAGGGATGGACATAGGCCAACCTTGCAAAGTGATGACCATAGGCCTATGTCAGAGTTTTTTGAGGCTCTACAAACGTCGCAATGTGACAAAGATTAAACCCCATGTCACAATGTGACGAACATAAAACCTAACGTTGCAACATGACAAACATATCTACCTTTGAAATGTGAAAAACATAAAACAACCTAAGGTTGTGATGAAAAAAACATGTCCAAATGTCATGACTATAAACTGATATATTAATTAATACATACATGTATTATTACATTAAGGAATTAATGCATTAATAATTTAATATATACATTAATTTGTTATTATATTTATAGATTAATATGTTAATGTATAGATTTATACATTAATATATTAATGCATTATACGTTGTTTGCATATACTTAAATATATTAATTAATGTATATGAAGATAATACATTTTAATATATATATTCATTAACTAATATATCAATATTAATGTATTAATATAATTAATAAATAAATATATAATTAATAAATGCATATTTATCTATTAATATATTAATTATTTTATTAATATAAAAATATACTAATTAATATAATAATACATTAATAATTAATAATTATATTAATGTGATAATACATTATTTATTATTTATATAAGCCATTAATAAATGCATATTTATCTATTAATATATTAATTATTTTATTAATATAAAAATATACTAATTAATATAATAATACATTAATAATTAATAATTATATTAATGTGATAATACATTATTTATTATTTATATAAGCCATCATGTTGTTTTAATATTGCCATGAGAGTTATATATCAACCACGTACTCATATTTCAACCACTTTTTAATAATGTGGTTGTGCTACTCATATTTAATAATGCTTTCAGTGGAAAAGAGCATAGCTAGACAACAAAAGTGTTCCAGCCATATAGACGATGATTGTTACATATTCTGGTGTTTATGTTTGTTAAATGGTCCTGCAACGTTCATGGAAAAGAGCATCGATCGACAACAAAACTGTTCTACCTATATAGAAGTTGAAAACAAAAGTGTTCCAGCTATATAGACGATGAATGTTACATATTGTGGTGTTTATGTTTTGTTAAATGTTGCATATTTTGTCATTAATGTTTGTCATACTGTTGTATATTTTCATATTTACACCATGAGATCTATTTGCCAAAATAATAGAGTATTGGAGAAGATGCAATATCTATGAGGAATACTCCTGGAACATTTAGAAATCATACATATTTTGATTAATTACACCATGCGCTACAACGATGTTTAATCGCATAAGAAAGAGCTTAATGATACATGTTGTGTTGAATCTGTGCTCCCAAAGCCCGAATGTTGTGTTGAATCTGTGCATAACTGTTGCCTCCCATAGGTGAAGTGAGCCTTTTCCATCATCTTTTTGTTATTATGCATATTTTATCAATATGCATAATATATGGAAGAGGAACAAAAGTTATGGGCGACAGGATTCTAGCAAATATCGGATCTGCAGTTTTCCCAGAAAAATTGGATCTACGATTCCCCAACGTGGATCTGCCCCTCTAGAAGTGAATCTAACAAAATTGCATACAGATCTCTCCAGCAGTCCGCTCACAAATTAGCAAGCTGCAAAACTATGAGGAAATCACACGCCTTCAACACGATTTTCTTAATGAACAACCTTGGTACATGTTAGCTCCTCTCCACGATCTATATCATGTTCCGATCCACGCAGTCAGTGCAAGTTATTCACGTTATATTCAAGTGGGAGATGACCATCGACCACTCAGTCATATGATATTCAAAGCTTATACATGAAATTTCCTCCTCTTAGTTCTAAGATATATACATTAAATGTTGTGGGAAAGTGTTTCCACGATTTTGAAGGGTTTTTCCTCATAGATCTTGTGGTGGCTTCTAAAATTTCCTCTTGATATGTCACGAGAATGAGATTGGTACTCGAATTGATCGTTGTTGTTGCATGTATCCACTGTTTCAAATTTGGGGGAAGATAAAATAATTGTCAAATTATGTTACAGAACGATACTTTTGTTTTACATTCTCAATCAATCTTCATATTCTCTAGTTTTTATTCCCGCGAGGAGAGAACACGCAGATTTTTAAGCGAGGGCCTCAATCCAATGGCTTCAAGGTGTGGCTATGGTTGAAGTCAGGACAAATCCTGCTTCTTCTCATTATTCTCCTCATACAGACATCTACAAACTCAAATTTGGTCATCTTAAAGCCCAAATCCTGTTGTAGTCTTTGATTTTTTTTTCTCTTCTGGTTTAGCATTGGAATCTCATGAAATGGTAGACTGTGTTGATAATTTTGATTCTTGAGGCATAATGCGGTTTATTTACGAGAAGAGGATTTGATTTAGCTACGATTTTTTCATTTTGGCCATGGAGTTTGATTATTGAGATTGTTCTTGTTTGGATAAATAGTTCCCTTGCTGCATTTCATGGATTTTTACTATTCTGTAGTTCAAATCTTGGAATTTCTTGGTAGGCGGATTTGTCCGAGGTCTAGCGTGCTTGAAGCTTTAGAGTTTATGGAATCGTAAGGTCACACTTTAGGGGAATTCCTTATTGTTCGATCTTACTTACTTGTTATTAAGGTTTGGTTGAAGATCAAATCCGACCGGTGTGGTACTAGAGCCCTTCTAGTTTGATCTTGTTTCCCTTTGTACGTGCAAATTTGTGAAACAATAATGTCGCTGATATATATTGGAAAATGAGAGAAAATCATTCCTTACGCTGCACGTAATGGCTTCCAAAATCCTGTGAAATATCTTATTGTTGGTGATAAATTGTAATATCCTCAAAATTTAGAATAATTAAATTCTAAGTTAATTTTGGAATAATTTCAGGTTTTAGGAAAATTTGGATTTGGAAATTATTTTCTATTTATGGGAAATTCGAATTTGGAATTTTTTATTATTGAAATTAATTATTCGATGACTGTTGAAAAAATATTTGACTTGACCAACTAACCTCTTTTATTTTGACACATGTGGAAGATTTTTTTTTTATAAATTAAATGCTAGAAGACAAATGGAACAACCAGGTTAAAAGACAAATGGAACAACTAGGTTAAAAATAGCTGACCATGACTCCAAGAGTGGGAATATGTTGATTTATCTCAAAAATAATTTTTACAAGTGAAAAATGTCGAATTTGATCACTAGTTTAAGATATGTATCTTGAATTACATTCTTTCTAAATATTATGTTTGATTTTTATTGGTTAATGTGCTCATCCATACAGAAATAATAAAACTATTGTATGTTTCTATTAATCATTAAATATGGTTATACATATATAAAATACTGTATATACATATATATATATATATGTATGTGTGTGTTCATGAAAAATAAATTATAGAACTATTGTATGTTCCTTTTGGTCATTAAATATGGTTACATATATATATATAAATGATTGTATATACATATATGCGTTAAATAATAAAGTAATGATAAAACTATTGTTATATTTTTTTTATTGACCATTGAATTATATATATGTTGAACTACTATTTCAAATTTTCACAAATACCATAGAGAATGGATAGAATGAATAACAATCTATATATATTCTTTATATTATCTGTAACCATAGAAAAATAGTGATTTAGTAGTCTACAAATGTATTGCAAAAGTAGTTGTCACATTTAATGAACTTTGTTCAAAATATTTACAAAACAACCTGTGTATTTAATCGATCATGGTTCAAATATTACACTGGAGTAACATAGGCCCAAGACTCCATTACCACTTGTATTTGTAACATCCCGCTCTGGCGCACTTACCAAACTTATTATTTGAGGACACTTGCTCGCAAGTGATCTGGATTTATTTGATGATAAAACTCTTCTTTCATTATGATGCATTGAGTTATATGACAGGATGTTTTTACTACCTTGATGTAGACAGGTGCTGCTGACTCAGTTTCTTTGAGTGTGCAGGGTTCCGGACCTTGAGGATGCAGAGGCATCGGTGGAACTCCCTTGGACTCCGGATTGAGTCAGGGAGTGGGATTTTTGAGTTGTTTCATTTATGGTGATATTGTTTCGATTTCATGATATGCTATTGATTTTATGATATGTTGCTGACATGATCTGACATGATGGTTGATGATGCAGGCTGACGATAGCTTGCCGACCGGACTCACATATGGAGTAAAGGGGCCACACACGAGATCCAGAGAGATTGAAGGAGAGGTGTGGATAGCAGCCCTGCCACAGCCTACTAGCACTCCCGCTGTGGCTCGAACTGTAGGTTAACGATTACCTAGTTCGAGAGGATCCACGATGCCGCGAGGGCAC
>JASDQU010392570.1:0-10997 GCA_032191745.1 Picea mariana | reverse complement strand
ATACCATGTTAAGATTTTCCATTACACCAAAACCCGCAGGTGTTAGTAAACTTCCAAATCAGCAACATCACCTTGAGTGGGCGGTTAGTCCCATGTTCCCAGCATGGCGGTTAGTCCATGAGAGGTGCGGCGGTTAGTCCAACATCTACATGAAATTTATCAGAAATTTTAGTGGAATTAGTGCACCGATGATGGACATGGTGAAGAAAAGAAAAATCTTTTCATTGGATAGAAGAAGCAGAGAAAAGTTTTAATCTGTTGAGAAAGAAGATTACTAAAAAACCAATTTTAGTGTTGCCATATTTCAGTAAGACGTTTCAGGTCAAATGTGACGCAAGTGGGTTTGCAATTGGAGCAGTCTTGAGCCAAGATGACAGACCGGTCACATACTTCAGTGAAAAATCGAATGAAGCAAAGATTACATATTCAACATATGACAAGGAATTCTATGCAGTCATACAAGTGTTGAAGAAATTGAGACATTATTTTGGTTCCTAAAGAGTTTGTTTTGTACAACGATAATCATGCTTTGCAATTCGTGACTCAACAGGAAAAGTTGAACCAAAAGCATGCAAAATGGGTTGAATATATGCAGAATTTTACTTTTGTAATTAAACATATCTCTGGAACTGCTAACAAAGTTGCTGATGCTTTGAGCAGGAAATGTTTGCTGATGTAGGAATTCATAGTCAAAACTTTGGGTTTTGATAACCTCAAAGAAATGTATAGAGATGATCCAGATTTCAAAGAGGCGTATGAGGCATCTGAGAATCCAATTCTCAGGGACAGAATCCAATGGACCGAATATATGATCCAAGATGGATTATTATTCAGGGGCAATCAATTATGTATTCCAAAATGCTCCATGAGGGAGAATCTACTGAAAGAAAAACATAGTGGAGGATTGGTTGGACATTTCGGTCATGATAAAATGTTCTCGAAATTAAATGGCTCATATTTTTGGCTAGGGATGAAAATAGATGTAGAATTTGTCATCACACAAAGGGAAAAAAGGCAAAACATAGGGTTATACCAGCCATTACCCATACCAGAGAGGCCGTGGGACGCAGTGAGCATGGATTTTATATTGGGGCTGTCAAGAATGGAAAGAGGATTTGATTCAATCTTTGTGGTGGTAGACAGATTTTCAAAGATGGCACATTTTATACCATGTCAGAAAACCAGCGACGCAACACATATTGAGAACCTGTTTTTCAAAGAAGTTGTCAGACTTTACGGCTTACCAAGAAGTATAGTGTCAGATTGAGACACCAAGTTCGTGGGACATTTCTAGAGGAATTTATGGAAGAAGTTGGGGACAATTTTGTCATTTAGCTCAACATATCATCCTCAGACGGATGGGCAAATAGAAGTTGTGAACCGAAGCTTGGGAGATTTGCTAAGGAGCCTAGTGACTGAACACCATATTCAGTGAGATCACATTCTGCCACAGGCGGAATTTGCTTACAATGATTCACTCAACAAAAGCACAGGGCAGAGTCCATTCCAAATTGTGTATGGAATGAAACCAAGGGGAGTTTTTGAATTGAAGGATTCATAACAGAATGAAACTAGAAGTGCTAGTGCAGAGGATTTTGCAGAAGCAATGAAGGAATTTCACAGCCAAGTGAGGGAACGTTTGCAAAATTTGAGTCAAGAGTATAAACGCAGAGCAGATCAACACAGGCGAGAACTTCAATTTGAAGTTGGTGATCTGGTTCTTGCACATCTGAGGAAGGAGAGGTTCCCAAGGGGAACATATAAGAAACTAAAAATCAAGAAGATTGGACCATGCAAGATTGTAAAGAAATTTGGGGCAAACGCATATGAGATTGAATTACCCGATGGGATCGAAATTTCACCGATATTCAATATCTCAGATTTGTACCCTTACAAAGCTGAAGAAGAAGGAGTAGACAGTGAACAGACAGAGGTTCAGTGGACTAAACAAATGCTTGTAGCTGCAAATCCATAGATGGAAAGTATACTTGATAAGAGGGTCAGCAGGAAGACCAAGAGGAAAGAGTATTTTGAATACTTGGTCAAATGGAAGGGACATCCAGTTGAAGATGCCAGTTGGGAAGATGAAGCAGAAATTCAGAAGCATGGACAGACTGTGCAAGAGTTCATGAACATGAGTTCATGAAAAATTTCAAGCAAGGGAGTATGATGCAGGAGCATCGTAAGCAGTCAAGCAAGCATGAAGGCGGAAGACATCTGGAAGACCACCAGCGCACGTTTTGAAATATTTTTGAAACATTAATGTAATGGTTTAAGGGAAACGTACTTACATATTGTAATCAGATCTTGAGCGATTGCTCTCATCTGTAAAACATTAAGGCATTTATGTGTAGTTAATGAAAGTAGGTAGATTTAAATTCTAGATTAGACAGTTTTAGGAGCAGGAGGGAAAACGACTATAGACACCCTCATCTTTGTATCGTTGTATCAATCAAAATTAGATCAATTAAGCACATTAGCATAGACAAGAGGAGAGATGTAGTAGAGAGTTGTAGAGAATAACTCATGTACAAAAGTTCTGAATTAATACATGAAACTTTGATTCAGGTTCATGGTGTCATGATGATTTCTGTGTATATATGCTGAATGGTTTGCTTACATTTTCTTACTCTCTTTGTCATGCATTTGTTATTATGCCATGTGTGAATGTATGTTTTCATGTTGAATGTTTAAATTCTGAGAGAGAAAGAGAATGAGTTTCAATTGTTTCTCTTCCTTAGAGAATTTCCCGCAAGAAGTGCTGTGAAACGTCCGCAAGGAGTGCGTTGAGGAAGGTTCAGAGTTCATCTCTGAAAGCTCAGGAGGGATATCGTTGTTCTCATTTCAACAGAAGTGAAAAGTGGAACACATGAGCCGTGCAATGAGTGCGTAGGCATTGGAAGTCTTAGGAATTATCAACTAAAAGGGGAGTGGAAGGACTGTTGTTGCAGAGGAGTTGCACATAGTTGAGAGATTCAAATACGCAACAATATTTGAAGGTCTGCTGCAAGGAGTGCGAGCAGAGGCATTTTTTTTAGAGACTTGAATTTATCAGAGAAGCTCAGAAGGGGTAGTGCCTTTGAAGTATTCAAAGGGAAGTGAAGTGAAGTTGCTTTGAAGAAGGAAGGTCACGACGAGCAGACATTCGTTCATTTTGTAGAGGTCCTTGAGGAAAGAGTCGTATGGTCGAAATTCTCTGTGGAGAATCCTCGAAACAACGAGGACTATAGGATATATAGAAGCTGCAAGGCAGATAAGGGCAGACGAACAAGGCAGATAAGGGTAGACGAACCCATCACTTTGGTACTCAGAATCAACGTGGGCCGTTGATCTTGATTTGTTGGAGCTGTCAGATCATTTCGGGGATTCAGAGTTCGTAAGTCCGGAGTGCAAGCCAAACCCTTTGGTTGATCAAATCCCCGAAACGCGAAAAGAGTTTCGAGTATAAAGGAAGAGTGACGAGGTCAAAATTTTGGAACTTTGGAATTCAGGATTTTGGAGGTCCCGAGGACAAGCGATCAGGACACAGCGGAGTGAAAGACCCGAAGTCACAAGTCATGACAGAACTTGATGTGAGTTTTGGGATTTCGAAAAATCGGGATTCAGAATACTGGAAGTCTCGAGGACAAGGAGCTTGGGCCCTTGCATTTAGGATTTTGAAGTTGCGAAATCCGGGATATCATGAAGTGGTATTTCAGGATTTTGGGAATCGGGATTTTGGCATTCCCGTTGATAAGAATTCAGGCTCTTCACATGAGAACCCTCGCAGTTGCGAAACGTGAAATAGTGTGAGGGGCGTTTCGGCAATTCAGTGTTTTGGGGTTCGGGAACCCGAGAGGATAGTGTTATGGGATCGAGAGTCTTGGACTCCCGGTACCCAAAAGTCCGAAATCACGTGGGCCGTCAGATCGACGGGAGGCTTATAGCCATTGATCCTATTGGAAATATTGTTTCGGAGTTCGGGGTTTGTGGAGGTTAGAGAACCAGAGGCTTTATATTAGGACTCGCGAAATCGCGAAGTTCGAAACCTTGAAAAGGAAAAAAACCCGATATAGGAGGAGAATGTGGTTAGATATTTCGACGTATCGACATTTCGGGTTTCGGCAAGTGGAAGAGTTGAGGAGCTCGACATTAGGGATCGCGAAACCTCGAAATCCGAAGTCCTTTGTGGCTTAAACGAAGGGGTCGGTTAACCCTCGGCGTGGTTGTAGTGAAGATCCTGTGCGGACCTCGATTATGAGGATTGGGGGTCTGCGTCAACCAAAAATGTCCGCTTGCATGGATAGAGACCCACCTCACCACCATAGTTCCAGGTTCATCATGAGGGTATCCACCACATCAACTGGCTTTCAGAAGACATTGGGTCTTGCTCCATGAGGTACAAGCCAAGTATTATGGTGAGTGTCATTTCAATATTTGATGCATTTGAGTTTGTGCATTTTAAATTGCTTTTAATTATGTAATGTTTGCTTGGACATTATGCTCTTTTCTCTATTTCACTTTGGTGGTTGACATTGCGCCCTAATAAGTGGGTCACCCTTGGGGATAAGTTTTCTACTAGGAGGTCCTCTTGACGAGTCATCGTGTCATTCTCAACCATACTTGTCACTTTTCATACTTCATCCCCTCATCTCCTTACCTTTTGGGATTTTCAGGTGTACTGACCCAAGAAGAGATTTTTCCTCATTTCATGGGAAGAAGGGGTGGAATGCCTAGAGGCTTGTAGCTAGAAAAAGATAAAATCCAATCATGAACCTTCTAGATGCTTGCCCAAGGATCTTGAGGACAATGAAATGTCTCTCAAAAGAAATTGACGGGACCTGTAAAAAATAATTAATGCAAAATTCCAATCAAGGTGGAGCATGTGTGGGCAATGTTTTTCATGCTTAGGTAGAGGCCCCACACATGACTTCAACTTGGGGAAGAATCATGTGACCAAGGTAGAGTGAAGGTGGACATTGTTTTTCATGCTTAGGTAGAATCCCTACCTTGGATTCAACTTGGAAACATAAAAAAAAAATAAAAGACAATAAATGGGCTTGGAAAAAGGTTGCATTGAAAACGAAGGTGCAACACACCCTCTATAAAGGAACCCATAAATGAAATACTTCAGTCCCTTGTATGTCATGAACCCCAAACCCATGAGTCTTCCCCCATCCATGTTACTTTGTCCACATGTAGCTGAGAGGGGTCCACTTGGGAAACATTCCTAAACTTGAGGTACGATTCACCCAATAGGTCATTTTGTCAACCCCCTCATGCCTAAACTTGACAAATTGCAAAGGGTCTTTGAGCACTTGTTTATTTTGATGAGGTAGTTTGGATGTACATTCTTAGATGACTTTTTTATTGATTTGATTTACTTATCATGATGCATTTGACTTGAGATCCTTGGAGGGTGTATTCATTGTCTTTGTAGGACCTAGTTGGTGGAAAAATTTGGAAGAACAAGCTCAGCTTGGGCTTCCTTGGGGTTTGAAGCCCACAAGTTGGATGCCATGGATCGCAGACTAGATGACGATGACAACCTTTGGAGGCCTAAGGAGACACCTTGGAGGACCTAACCCAACCCTTTGCTAGCCCAACAATTTTCTCTTGAGGCTAAAACGTCACTTTTGAAGAGGTTGATGTCACCCTAGGGCTAGGGTTGGGGTGGTGGTGTTGGTTGACTTGACACTTGGCACGTTTTGATGGATGAGGGTTTGACTTGGAGAAGAAAGGCCTAGCACATGAGAGGAGGCCCTATAGGGCCCAAAGACTCACTTTCCACTTCAAAGACTTGCAAAAGTGCCAAAACATTGTCCTAAAGGGGTGACATCATGCTTATTTAGGGTTTCTTATGCGCATTTTAGGGTTAAATTTGAATTTTATATTGTAAAGGGGAAACGTAAGGGTTGTTGTCCCCTTACTTTGTGGTTTACCCTAATTTTAAGTGGACAAACACTTTAGGTAGGATTTGCATAAATAAATATCGTTTCTATTTCATTTTTATCATAACTCTCCCATATTGGAGATGATTCTTGGTTGAAATTTGCACCCTACTTGGACAATTTTGTCTATCTCTCTTGTTACTATCTCTTGCTATGGTTTGCTTTGGCTATTGAATGAAGACGTAAGGCACTATCTTTCTTGGAGGCTATTTCTTGCTTTTATGGTGGATTTTCTTGGTGAAAAGGAGTTTATCTTGTTAATGCTTGGACTAGGTAAGAAATCTTTCATGTTATTGCTTCTTTTCTTGGTCACAAGGTTAATTTGATAAGATTTTGGGGAGTATAAGGGAATACAACCCCACTAATCCCATCATATTTGTCTTGGAATAATTTGTTTCATAAAGAAATACTAGGAGTAAAAGGGTTTGCACCCTCCTAGGGTTTTCCTTAGCTAGTCTTGCTTGCCTTGGGGAGTAAAAGGGCTTACACCCCCAAGGAAGTAGCACAACTATCTCTTTCATTTTTAAAGACTCCATAACCCAATAGTTAAAGACACTAATCTCTTGCATTGGAAAAATTAAATCATTGCAATGGGATATGCAGAACTACAAGATATTGGAATTGTTCAAGTTGGAATCTTTTCTACATGTTATAAGATTTCTTATGCCCCAAGGGCGTCCTCTTTTATCCAAGGATTTCATTGCTGTAATAAATTTAATGCTATAACCATTTGGGCTGCAACAAACTTCACTTTCTTTTATCATTTACTCACTTTTCACCTGTGGAAATTGACTTCTAAACCTAGATTATTGTTCTACTCGTTATGGGCTATCTTTTTGATGGTTTACTTGTTGATTTCTATGGTTGGAAATTGCTGCTGTAACAATTGTTTTCTACAGCCATAAGGCTGCCCTAATACATTGTTGATAACATCTTTTTGCATCCCCATTTACCATCAAAAGTTGAGTTTAAGCATTGGAATATTGTCTACATGTTTTGGGCTTAATTATCCAATAATCATTTGATGAATTTGATGGTTAATTGTGCAGTTGTTATAACTTTCTTATTGCCGATATAATCTGATATATGCTGCAATTCTCAAACAAAAAACTTAACTTGTTGATTTCCCATTGGTTTATAGGCTAATATTTCTATTTTTGGGCTTGCACACGTTGCACTAATATTGTTATGTAGGGATCAATCATTGGAAAACTCTTATCTCTTCCCACGACCTCATTTTCATCCTTTCACCTCCTTAATCATTGATCATATGGGTGGTTTACATTACATCTTCCTTTACCTCATCTCAATTCCCCTAGGGTCACTTAGGATTCCCCCCTTGAGGTGATCACTTCATTTCTAAAGTGACGAGAATACCTATCTGAGGTGAAAATGGGTAGGTATTCTCCTAGTTGTCGCCATCTTGTGGTTTGGGTCAGGCTTTTCCCAACCTACAACCTATGCGATAAAATTTTGG
Organism: Picea mariana; assembly: GCA_032191745.1. Taxonomy (NCBI): domain Eukaryota; kingdom Viridiplantae; phylum Streptophyta; class Pinopsida; order Pinales; family Pinaceae; genus Picea; species Picea mariana. The sequence goes on along the minus strand of JASDQU010392570.1, from coordinate 3,590 downwards.
CACTGTTGCCAAGGAGGATTTTGAATCCTCTTTCGTGCCCTAATGACACTTTGGAAAGCTATCATCCCAAAGCTTTTACCCCTAACTTGCCTGACGACTTCACTTGAAGGGCATTCTCCTTCCACCTTTGATGAGCTCTTCTTGAAGCTCATTTGGCAACTCCACTTGTGGAAAGTTCCCTTTCCTTTCCCTTATTTTTTTGAAGAACATTAAGTTCATTTGGCGACTTCTCGAATAATGGAACCATGGAATCATGAGATTTACTATGGGCCTTACACAAGGTATACCCTTCTCTCTATGTTCGAAATATCCCTGGATACTCGAACCTTTTACCTGCAGGGTGGAAGGAAAATTGCCCCAAATTCTATGGTGACCCAACTCTAGCAGACACCCATGTTGTGAACTATATGAGTTATGCTTCAAGTGTAAATGTAATGCATGAGGATGTACCAATGGAAATTTTTGTATCTTCTCTAGACTCGAGTTAAAGGAGGTGGCTTACAGACTCGTGTGATCCAAAAAGTATCCTATCTTCTACAAAGCTTGTTGAAGAATTTATCAGGTATTGGGGGTCAACTACTCAAGATTTGTAGACTACCCTCCAAGAGCTCAAAGATGCCCTTTACAGAGAAGGTTTTTCGGTGGATGAGGGGACAACAACTGAAGAGTGTGAAGTTGAAGAAGAGTATCACCCACCACCTACAGAAGAAGTGCTTGAAGAACATATCTATGAAGAAAGTTGTCAAAAATATCTCGATGATGAAGACATTGATAAGACATCGGTGTACATTTTCTCTCTTGATGAAGGTGAAGTTATCCATCCTTTCTTTCCTCCTGCACATCAAGATAAAAAAACAATTGGCTTCAATGATACAAATGATCTCGTAGAGGACCCCTCTGATGTGGTTGATCAACACATTGATGATTTCATACATGTCAAGAGGCATAGATGGGATGTGGTTTGTTTCACTTTTGATAAAGATCCCATTTACGACGTTTAAGGTAGTTCTCAAACAAAACAGGTTGATTTGTCATCTTCAGAGGATGGGTTTTCATGCACATGATTCATATGCTTGGCATCCTGGTGATGATATGATCACAGATTTGTTCCATGATGATTCGTCGCAACATACTCATGAAGATTTCCAACTGCCTTCATGCTCAGATCTTGATGGTCACCAGGTCGTGGTCATTCTAGAGCAGTGAAAATCTCACCCTACAAAGCGAAATCATTTTCATCTTTAAGATTTTTACTGTGATTCGCGGATGCAGAGGCAATGTCTTTTTTTCTCCAGACATGGGGCGGTCCCTTACCTATTTTCTTCTTCTCTAAGGAATCATCGAGATTTCTTGGGATCTCTCATGTCTCCTCACTCTTCAGGAAGAAACGATCATGCTAATGGGGATGAAAATGAGCCATCATTTACATATGGTATCCCTCTTCAGAGATGGATTGATTGAGCTTGTGGCTATCCTTTCGGGTAGGATTTCCAGGATGATCATAATTGCGGCTACTGTTTTCAACAATATTTCCTCCCTCCCACTGATCTGGATTTTATGAGCAGACAAAAATGACTACAAATTATTAACAAAGGCTTAACATAGAATAACATAGATACAATAAAATTGGTTTTCAATTCAATAAGGAAATAAGATGAAACTATAAAATGCAGTGGAAAACAAGCTTGCTAGAATGGTGGCAGGTTCTCTCTGAGAAGAGATGTGACGACTGCACTCATTCGTAAGAAGATGGTTACAATGAGGCTTTGAAGGCATTTTTACAATAAACAAGAATTTCAAAAACCCTATAGATCCAAAAACCTAACCCTAGGAGATGAATGGCCAAAAGTCATGTGGGCTCCGTTTGGGTAAGTCAGTACATCAACTTCCCGAGGTTGTAACTTTTTCATACGATCTTCGTTTGGGGCGCACGATAGCTCGTTGGAAAGGTATCGTCGAGGAGATTCATTTTGGGGGCTCAATTAGAGACTTTGAATATAATTGAGAATCTCAATCTAAAAAAACCTTCATTTAGGCCCTCAAAAGTTAAAAACTGCTAAAAATAGTAAATTTCCAAAATTGTCAGAAAACTGTTTTGAGCCAGTTGGACAAGGTGGGGAGCCACCGATATCCACATGGATAAATCCTCCCTCCTTAGGAAGCAATGGTATCCGTTGCGTTGAGTTCCCCCATCAGATGAAGAAATTTCTGTTGAATTTGGCCCCGGGTGAGCCACTTACCTTGGTGCAGGAGATGCCCTGCTTTGACAATTTGATAAAGCTGGATCCTTTGTTGTCGAGTGCCCTTGATTTGTGTGTCCACAACCTGATCACTGGATTCCTGTTGTATACAGTCGGGGTTGAGCTCTATTGGTGTCACCGGTTATGTTACTTCTGAGGTGTCCAATAATGGTGGGAAATAAGGGCGAAGGACATCCAGGTTGAACATTGGGTGCAGGCCAATGAAAGGAGGAATGTTGAGCTCAAAAGAATTATCTCCCACGGCCTTGGTGATGGTGTATGGCCCATAATGGAGTGGGCGAATCTTTCGATGGGGTCCTGTAAAGCGTTCTTTCTGCGAGTGCAACCAAACTTTGTTGCCCACCTGAAACTTATGCAGCACTTGATGTTGATCATGGCGTTGCTTGTACTTGTCATTGAACTTCTGTAGGATATCCTGAACCTGTTGGCAGATGTGCTGGATTCGCTCAATGAACCAGGTGGCTTTGTCAACTTCAGTTGGAGTAGGAGATGAGTTGGTCGAGTTGACCGCAAGGGGAAGTGAAACATCTATGGGACCCAATGGTTGGAATCCCAACCCCACCTGAAAGGGGCTGTGGTCAGTTGAGCTATGCAGGGCTCAGTTGTAGCTATGCTAGACATAGGGAAGGCTCTCATCCCATGTGAGAGGGTGCTTGGAATTATACATGCGAAGGATATGCACAATCATTCGATTTACGACCTCGGTTTGGTCATCTGTTTGGGGGTGGAAGGCTATGGATTTGGTGAGATTGGTGTCCAGCAGTGACCAGAGACTCGACCAGAATGTGATGAGAAATCGACTGTCCCGATCTGAGACAATGGTTTGTGGGATTCCAAAATGTACCCAGACTCATTCAAAGAAGAGCTTGGTAGTGGCCTCTGCTCTGATGCTCTTCTTGCAGGCAACCATAATTGTCATCTTAGAAAAGTGATCAACAACCACAAAAACACAATCATTTCCCTTCATGGTGGACGGGAGGCACGACATGTAGTCCATTAATATGGGTTCCCATGGCCTGTCAAGAGTAGGAAGAGGGGTGTACAGACCCTGTTTCTTAATGGTCAGTTTGACAATAGTGCAGGGAGTGCAGGACCTGATATACTTGCTGACCTCTTGTCGAAGTTTCAGCCAGTAGAAATGTTTATGTAGTATCGCCACTGTCTTTTCGACGCTGAAGTGTCCTGCCACCCGACTGTAGTGGACTTCCCAGATCAACTTTTCTCGCTCTCTTGATGGAACACAGATATGGCCCAGATGACACAACAACCCATCCTAAAGATAGAAATTATCGACAACTGCGTTTGCACCCAACATTTGGTAGGTGGTGG
>JASDQU010392568.1:0-10949 GCA_032191745.1 Picea mariana | reverse complement strand
GCCTTGTTCTTCTAGCTCACGGCCTAGGGCTGTCACTTGAGCCCTCTTTGCTCACGGCCCAGCCACTTTTTGGGAGAGGCTTAAAGCCCACGGCCTAGCTGGCCCTTTAGCCCACGGCCTCACCTTGTTGTTGAAGCTCACGGCCTAGCCTAGTAAGGCTCACGGCCCCACACATACCCACGGCCTAGTGCCCTCATTGCTCACGACCTCCTAGCATCTCATTGCTCACGGCCTTGTTGGCTTGTTGCTGCACACACACAACACTTAGTTAGTTGGTTAGTGATATATATACTTATGGTTTAACTTGCTTATATATTGTGGATGCATAATGGTAATCTTGCTAAAGGTTTGATGTTGATGGTTTAAACACAAATGCTAATGCCCTAAATCCTTAACTTTTAGGCTCTCACACATCATAACACTTGCAAGTAACTCTTAAACTCACACATATGGTTTAAACATCTAATGCTCTTAAGGATCTAATCTTTTACCTTGCTGCTAGCATATCACATAACACACATTGATACATGGTTTAACTTTACATGTGATAGTAGCCTAGATGTTTTAAGCACATATATATTATGGTGTCTATGGTTTAGATGTGAATGGTTTAATTCTATTGCTCATAGTTCATTTATCTTCTAAGCTCTTACACATCTTAACTCATTGCAAGTAACCTATATCATCTTACATGTTCATGGTTTAATCATCTAAGTCCTTAAAACTTTATATTTCATTTTAAGTGTCATTACATGCTTTATGGTTCATGGTACATGATTGAATATCTTCTAAAGCTCTTTAATGTGGTGATACATTAATGGTTAGACTTTGCTCTCATTAATGCTCTATTTTTACATGATGATGATGGTTTAATCTTTTCATTTCAAGCACTCGTTTTGGACATATTTTCTCACGGCCATACGCTAAAACGATAAAATAAAGGTGCCTAAAACTTGTCTAAAACGAACCCAACACACCTAAAGACCCACCCGAGGGTCCCTAAAACACTTAGCAACATTTTAGGGGTCTTCAACAACTCATTCTGCCATCTAAAACGGGTAAGAAGGACAGTAGAGAGGGAAGTGGCGGGGGACCGTCCCGTGATTTCGTTGGGGAGATCCCCTTTTCTGGCTACTTCTTATTGTGGTGAAGTGACGGGCTGACCTTGGAAGCTAGGCTAGGGGTAAAAGCCCAGTATCTTGAGCACCGGGCAGTTATTTGGCAGAACCAGAAGTTGAGACACACACATAGTTAGGGGGTGGGAAATCTAAAATATTTAAGAAGAACACTAGTTGCATAGGTCACACTTGTGTATGCTGGGAAGTAGATGTATTGATAGGATAACACACTTGTGATAATCTCACTGTTATATCTTTCATTTGCAACTAAATTGTTTTATCTTTTATGGTGTTGTGATATAGTGGTTTATGTTCATTGAATATCTGTTAAATCAATCATTGTTGTGGTGTGGATTAGTAAGTGATTGAGTATCCCACTTGGGGAAGCATCACTTACTTGATCCTTGAGTGCTTTTATGGTTAGATGCCAGTGAAGGCAGTCCAAGTGGAGTAAGTGCCACTTGGGGCATGCTTGGCCCTAGGGTGTGATCTGTTAATATCTCTTGTATATCTTGTATTTATTTGTACATCTCATATTGTTGTAGATTTGTGTAATCATTTGTGTAATTCTAATCTTGGGATCTTGGGTAGTTTGATTTAATTAAATTGTAAACTTCTTGTAACGAACCACCCTTACACATAGTTGACCCCATTGCCCAACCTTAGGCACTAGTCCTTAGTTGACTTAGGGAAAGGGCTTCTTCTCATATTAACTTAGATTTGCACTTGCATTGCTACTTGTCATTCTAGGCTAGTTTTCCCCTTAGCCTATAATCAATTGAAACTAACTCCTAGAACATTGTAATTAAAATTAACTTAGTAACTAGGGACTACCCCCCTTGGCTTCCCTAGGAGTAAGCCTAGACGGAAGAAGTTCTTGTCAAGGTGACAGTGTGGGCAAGAACTTAGACATTGTGTCTCCGAGGACACACTAAGTGAGCGAGACTTAGCTCACGTCTGCAAGTGTGCATAAGGGCGACAACAGGTCCCATTCAAAATTCAACAGTTCATTCAAAATTCAACAGTTTTCAAGATTTCAAGATTGGCAAGATTGCAATGTTTCCACTGGATTCTATCATGTATGAGGGTATGAAACTAACATTTAATCAAGAGAACCAAGCCCTTTATGTACCTCGATGTTGCTAGCATTGATTGTTGAACTCTTTTGTCACGACCCCAGTAAATATGTACCCTTCACTCAAGTATAAACTCTTCTATTGAACTCTTCTCTTTGTAGTTTGTCGTCGTGTCCGGTGACTTAGTAGTGTATGTGCACACCAACCTCCATCTTATATACAAGCTAGAGCCGGTCACTTTTGATGATGGTGATCCTCTTGAGGGGTCATCCTCCAGAGTCCACATCAACAAATGCACGGATTGCATTTGATATAGGGGAGGAGGAGGAGGAGGAGGATGGAGGAGAGAGTAGTGGTAGTGATGCCAATCTTGATGATTATGACATGGAGGACTACTGACAATCACGACTCATGAACTATGAGATTCTTCCATCTACGGTTCTAGTATCTACCCTATGGCTATTTTGTATTTTTCATTGGCATTCCCACCGATAGTATTAGTGACTCTAACTTAGTATGTTATTTGATGTTGTAGAGGTCATTTAGAGCCTCATTGATTATGTATTTATGTTCCGATCTCTAGATATTTATTGCACTTGGTGTCGTTTTGATATATTCATGAGCATACTTTGGATATGTTGTCTCTAATTGTCTCTAATGCTTTGGAAACATGATTTAAAATCTTAAAAATATATATTTTTCGTTAAAATTTAAATATTTTATGTATTTTTTTAAAAACCGGTTCGACCGGTTCCGGTTCCGGTTCAGGTTGGACCCTCGACCGGTTTCGGTTTTTAAAACATTGGTTTTTACCAAGAAACAAAAGTGAGTGGGTTTATAGATACACAACTCAAAATAGAGTTAGCCCTGTTGACAACATCCCCACTTAATTTCAATAAGAGGCCTCAAAGATAAGGCATTACATCACAACTCCCCCCATGGGCCATGCAGTAAAGATATAATATCCCCTAAATGCCATATCTCCCACACCAACACAGTTCCACAAGATGGTAAAGGTGGCCTCTGGCAGAGGTATAGAAGATGCATCCAATGAAGCATGTTGATCAACTAAAGGTACAAAGAATGACACAAGTTATTCGTGAAGATGAAGATGTTGAATATATTATCCAAAAAAGAACAACATCATAATGCAGAAGGAAGATATCCACTGTAATATGCTAAGACTGAACCATGGAAGAATCATTTATAAAAAAGAGTGGGATAGGTAATAGAAACTCCATCAAAGATAGCATCCACACCTGAAGGATCATACTAGCAATGTACAAAATACGATCCCATCTACTTAATCCAAAAAACCTAAAATGCCACACTATTGAAGTTATATCTCTAATATTAGGAGGAAGGGGTTTCTCTATATGCATCCACAAACCCTTGCTCTGAAGAAACAAAGTATCATCTAAAAGATCCCAAAAGCTCCATATCACAGATTATTACTCTTGCAAATTCTTCAATTATCTAAAGACAAACCATGGAAGACTTGTAGGTATGTTCCTCACTATGATAGAAAATGCATTTGGGTTTCTTCTTCATATGATCGGCCCAAACACTATAATTAGCCCCATGTAATCATGTAAACATCCACTTTGAGTCCATTATGCTCAAAGATGCGACAAATAAGTCAACATAAGTTCCCTTCATAAATTCCCTTAGTACTAGTGTCTTCCAACAAAAATCCGCATTGTATTGAACCTGCACTAGGATAGCAGAAGCCTTAGCTTAAGAGCACAATCCTAGAGAGAGAAGATTTTGTTCCAAATGAAAAATAAAGATAGCATTGGGTTTGAAAGAGGATTTCAAAGGAAGAGATGGTGTGGAAACCCTAGTTTTGTAGCCCTTAGGGCAATGCCACCAGCCAAAAGTCTCTAGATCAATTATTGAAGATATCAGATCTGGAAACCCTAGTTCTATAGCTTATGCCACTCACCAAAAATCTTTGGATTAGCCACTAAAACATCAGATCTAGAAACCCTAGCTTTGTAGCCCTTAGGGCAATGCCACTAGCCAAAAATCTCTCAATCAATTGCTGAAAAATGATATATCAGATTTAGAAACTCTAGCTCTATGGTCCTTAGAGCAATGCCAGTAGCCAAAAATCAATGGATCTACTCCAAAATCCAAAAAATTATGAAGGGTGTACAAGGTTCTAGGCTAATATGGTGCCAGGGCAACATTTTGAGGGTAAAATTTGTTAAATAAACACCAGTGTTGCAAACATTGTGATATTATCATGATGTATCCTAACAGGTGATAATATTGCCTCAAAAAATCGCAACGTTTTATAGTGGAAAACATATCGTGATATTTTAAAAACATCGCAATTTTTTAGGAAAACATCATGAGTCGATGGAAAACAACCCCAACCTTGCAGACAATCCAGTTTATAACCCGAAATTTGTCTTCTTTTATCTCATTTTCAAAACACAATGAAGGGATTTGAGAGCAAAGGAGGTCTCCACCATTTTTCTTTGAGCTAGAGACCAAAAATAGTGTTTTCATTTGTCATCAACAATTTATTACAGAGTGGGGATTGATTCCCATTAGTTATTTATGTATTTGCAGGTATGTGAAACAATTTCCACATGTTCTTTTTTTTCGCTTTTTGAGATTTTCAATAGGTTTTGCAATGCCCATCATCTTTCCCTCTTCTTGCTGACTTTTTGAAGACTGTAAGAGATCTACCATTTATTTCGAATCTAGATCTGTTGTTTTTTCCTGTAGCATTCTTGTATTTTGATTCTTGAATCTTGCTTCTTTTTTTTTCCCTACGTCTAATCATTGCTATTTGGAAATGTTAAAACCATTGGACCCTATGTGGGAATATGGTGATCCCACTGATGGGCATCGTCGACAAAAGTTAACTTGCAAGTTCTATGGGAAGGAAATGACGGGGGGAATCAACTAGTTGAAATACCACCTTGAACAAATTTTGGGGCATGAAGTGGGAATTTGTTTATCTACACCACTAGAAACCATCCATATTGGCCAATTAATCACCTCAAGATATGGGTAGAAAGAGAGATTACAAGGAAGCTACAAGAATTGAGCTTTCAGCAAGAGAAGTTGCAAGATCCGGCGGGAATGAAGTGACAGCTTTTACTCGGCCTCACCTTCCACAATGCCCTCAACAACCTCATTTTTTGTTCCTAGAACCACAGGTGGCACATAACCCTCTATTAGGTCAGTGGTTAAAATAAAGGGGAAGCAAGAAGCTGAAAAACTTGTGGGTAGATGTTTTCTATGGAGTGACATTCATTTCAGCAATACCAAGAAAAACCCATTCTACCAGTCTATGTTTGATGTTGTTGCTATTGTTGACTTGGGGTACAAGGCCCCTACCAATGATGAGTTGAGAGAGTCTATCCTTCAAAATGAAAAGGTCAATTGCACTCGTAGATTGGAGGAGCTTAAGAAATCATGGAAAGCCACCAAATGCACCATGATGTCAGATGGTTGGACTAATCGGAAGGGTCGGACCCTTCTTAATTTCTTGGTTGATCATCCGAGAGGGACAATGTTTATTAAATATGTTGATGCATCTACACATGTTAAAGATGCAACATTATTATTCGATTTGTTGGATGGGTTGATTCAAGAGATAGGTCCACAGAATGTTGTCCAAGTCATAACGAATAACGCTACAAATTATGTTGCAGCTGGCAAGTTGCTTATGTTGACGTATTTGACCTTGTTTTGAACTCCTTGTGTTCCACATTACATCGATTTGATTTAAGAGGATATAGGAAAAATTCCTTATATCAAGGATAATGTTGAATTGGCTAGGAGAATCACAAAATTTATATATAATCATGCATATGTGCTTAGCTTGATGAGAAAATTCACAAATAACAGGGAATCAATGCATCCTACAATCACACGTTTTGCCACTAGCTTCATATCTCTTCAGTCTCTCCTAACTTCTGCGTGGGAGGTGAAGAGAATGTTCCTTTCAGATGAGTGGAATGCATTATCATTTAACACTAAACAGGAGGGAGAGGCCATATGCAAGCTAGTGTCGTGTTAATTTTGTTGCTTGGAAGGTGTCTCAGCATTGGCCTAAGTGTCCAGTCATGTTGAAGGACACTTAAATTAATACCCAGATCAGCATTTTAATTTTATCCTAAGTTTTGACTTAGGAAAAGCATTTGGTTTTTTGCTCAGATTTCCTAAGTTTCCTACTTAAGGAAATAATATTTCACTTAAAGTGAATTTTTGGAGTCTTCTAGAAACTTCATGAGAAGGGAAATAGAGTGATAAAAGGAGGCTAAGGGTGAGGACACAAAAATACAATGAGTTGAAGAGCTGAAGAGGGCGATTTTGGATGAGGAAGAGGAAAGCTTGAGAGCAGAGGCAGAGGCTAATTTGAGCAAGTTTGAGAAGCAGCAGTGAAGGTCGTACTTGGCCGTACAACAGTTGAAGGAGGAGGGTCGAATCTGGGTCATACTGCACCAGCAGCACAGGCCAATTTCAGCCAGGCCGTACCAACAAGGATCGTACAGGGTTGTACCAGCCAGGTTGTACCAGCAGGGCCATACAGGGCAATTCCTGTTGGGTCGTACAACACTAAGAGGTTGGGTCGTACAGCTGAAGGAGGGAAAATTTCTCTGTAAGAAATTTCTAAATATTTGTTGCTATAATTTTCCTCTGAAGCCAAAGAATAAAATCGGTTTCATGTTGCTTCTGCTGTGCAAAATTTAAGTTAAAACTCAGTTGTAATATTTCTGCATAATTTCCAAAATTAGAAACCAACGGTGAATTAAAATTCTTAGTAGAAATTATTGGCATTCATATTTTGTAGCTGAGTTTATAAAAATTAACATAGTATCAAAGCTCAGCCTCTGAATACAAAAACCAAGTCGATTTTCAAGGGTGTACCAGAAGAAAACCAACATAGAGGTCGAACTGCCAAGGAGGGTGTGTGAGCTAGGGAAGCAGAGAAATGGATAATGCAGTCTTGAGGTTTGAGGACAGATTGGACATAGCTCTGGTGCTAGAGGAGCGGGGGTAATGGGAGTTCGTTGAGGGAACTACAGTGCCATCAGCAGATCGAGCACAGCTTGTTGCTCATCTCAGGAAGGATGTGAAGGCAAGGAGAATTATCATTGATGGGGTGAAGGACCATATTATTCCTCACCTTTCAGGAAAGAAGACAGCGAAGGAGATGTGAGAATCTCTGACCAAACTGTAATAGTCAAACAACCAAAGCAGGAAGATGATGCTCAAAGAGAAACTCAGAAGCACCAAGATGGCTAGGGGAGATTATGTTGCAACCTATCTCACCAAATTCACTCAGATCAGAGATGAGCTAGCAACAGTAAGGGAAGTTGTGAATGAGACTAAGTTGGTGAGGACATCCTTGAATGGCTTCACCAAACAGTGGAACGTATTTGTCCGAGGAGTTGTAGCACGAGAGAAACCCCTTGACTAGGAGAGGCTATGGGATGACTTCAACTAGGAGGAGCTATGAGTTGGTACATCACAGGCCCGCCAGCCGAAGATTGAGGATGAGGAGAACCTTGCTCTAGCAGGCAAGGGCAAGTTCAGAGGGAAGAAGGGCCCCAGTGGGGGTCAGACCTCAAAGGGAGAGAAGCGAAAGGATCTCAGCAAAGTGAAATGCTTTGTCTGTCACAAACCAGGACACTTTACCAGCCAATGCCCAAACAAGAAGAAGGGCAGCAAGAAGTCACAAATGGCAACTTCAGCTTCAACAGAAGTTGATGACTTTGCAGCTAGATTTGAGAGTGAGTTTTCACTCATAGCATGTCTTTCTAGTACAGCTAGCACTAGAGTCTGGTATATTGACAATGGCACCTCTAGTCACATGACTGGAGTGTGGGACTACTTCTCCAGCTTGAAGGAGGAGGAGATAAACCTCTACATTGAGATGGGCAATAATGCCAAGTGTCGGGTAGCATGCCATGGGACAGTTACATTTCAGAGGGAGTCTGGGAAGCCACTGATGGTGAAGGACGTGTTATATGTTTCGGGGATGACGAAGAACCTTAAATATGTTTCATCCTTGGAGGACAAGGGCTATGTGGTCTCATTCCGAGATGGGAGAGTGTACATGTGGCCCAAGGACTCCAAGATACCCAAAGTGATTAGAGTCACGATGAAGAAGGTGTATAGGCTTTATTTTGAGCCAGCTCGAGCATTAGTGAGCAGCACATGTGGCATGGCAAAGTTATGGCATAGGAGGATGGCGCACTTGCATCATGGAGCACTCAAGGTGCTCAAGGAGATAGTGACAGGTCCTCCAGACTTTAGCACAGAGCATCATGAGGTATGCAAGGGATGTGCTATGGGGAAGTACACCAAAACAACTTTCCCAAATAGTGACAACAGGACAGGAGGTATTCTGGATTTGATACACTCGGACGCATGTGGGCCCATGTCATCAGTATCCTTGAGTGGGTACGAGTATTATGTCACCTTCATCAATGACCATTCCAAGAAGACTTGGATCTATTTCATGAAGACCAAGGATGAGGTCTTCAGTCGGTTCCAAGAATTCAAAGCTCTTGTGGAGAACCAGACATGGAGAAAGATCAAGACACTAAGATCGGATAATGGCGGCGAGTACACTTCGAAGATCTTCAAAGATTTATGTGCAGGTGTTGGGATAAAGAGGGACTTGATTGTTCCATACAACCCTCAATAGAATGGGGTTGCAGAAAGGAAGAAAAGGGCCATAGTTGGGGATTCGAAGGCAATGTTGTATTGTTGGACACGTAATCCTTGTGATTGCGTTTATTGTAACATTAATGTAAATATGAGCAGTCATAGGTAATAAGAAGTACCATCCGTTATGGAAGATGAACAATCATTTTACTTGTGTTTATTCACCTATGTAGTTAATGCAAATACATGAAGTGTGGAGTAATCTTGTATGTCATCCTGGCCTGACAGTGGTATCAAAGCCTCGTCTAAATCCATGAGTAAATTCCCTGGCGTCTTCCCCAGCCTGTTGAAACACCCCCTTGTCTCTCTTCCCTCTACGTTCTAGTTGATTATTTTCCCTCTGTGCTCTTCCTCTCTAATTCTAGACTCACTTTCGGTCGCTCGCCTTGCTGCACAAACCCTAACACATGTTAACACTCAATCTCACGCTTATCCAATTTCGAGTATTGCTCGTCATCCTTGCCCGGGGTTTCACTTGAGATCATGAACTGCTCACAATTACTTAAACACAAAAATTTAATATAACTTAAATTTATGTTCAAAATTTCTGAAAGATCTTGGGAGCATCGACATGTCAATATGTTGGAGCTTGGTTAAATTCCCAAAAGAATTTGGCAACGGCTTCAAATATTGAATGGTAGAAGGGTTGGAGGACAGTCACACATGGATAGACAGACAATACCAAGATTCCATCAAAGGAACATTGGTCGTCAGTCGAAATTTTAAGTGAAGGGATCGTTGGTCAACCATGTTGTCTCTGGCCATTGAGTGACATGCTCGTGGTAATATTGCAGAGCGTTGATCAATACAAGCAAGTTATTCTAAACCCTAATCTCATTTTCCACATAGCTTGTTGAGATGTCAATTTAGTGAAGTCAAACTGGGTTTTCTAGAACACCCATAGCTTCAAGCACCATTCAGTCCACTTCATTGTACAGACTAAGCTCCACACGTTGATCTATACAATGATCCGTGTGTAGGTCGTTGGCTTATGGGTACATAAATCATTGAATCATGGATTTGTACTAGACCACTCCTGGCCAAGCTTCCAGTGAGAGTTATTATGATATGAGATTACGTCTGTATTGTGTTTTCAATATTTGTTTATTGCACTAATATAGTACAGGCCACCACCTCTGTAATATTACTAGATGCAATACGTTGTTTAATTTCTTTAGGAGCATTGTATCACTGCCTATTTGAGCTTGCTAGCAGATCTCTTGCTTCCTTCTTTTTCATGTGTATCAGTAAGAAATGTCATGACACAGAAAGAAGAAACTCAGAGGCAAGGGGAGTTGTCATAATCACTGTTGAATATATCGCCGAGATTTCGAAAATGTCAGATATGCCGCTGACATTTTCACTAGCCCGAAATTTTCTATGGAAAATGTAGCGACACTTCCGACATTTTGAATGTGTCGTGACACATTCACTAACTCGCAGGTTTTTTAGAATATGTTGCGGATCGATGGAAAGTTTCGGGTTGCTGGGTTTGGCCGCAAAAAAAGTGTGCGTGAGGGGGTTTTAGAGGCCGTGGGTCCCTTTTTTTTGCTCATTGTTTCATTTGTAAAGTGTGAGAGAGCTAGAGAGGTGTGAGGGAAGTCATTGTGCATCTATCCAAGGAGGAGAAAGCCAAGGATCTTGCTTCCATTAGCGCCAGCGGAGAGATCAAGATTTCCAGGTATGATCAAAAACGTTTTTCTTTCATTTGTTTGAAGTTTGAACTTGAAGATTTGAACTTTGTTTTTTTAATTTTTAGAGTTAGGCTAGGGTTTGCAATGTGCCTCTTCTTGTTGTTTTTGAATGGAAGATTCAATCATTCTAATTCATCTAGCTCTTATTATTTAACCTTTGCATTATCATGTGTTTATTTTGGTTTTTTTTGTGCCATAGGTTTAATATTTCCATCTAAACAAAATGTCAAAGGCATTGGATCCAATGTGGATGTATGGTGAACCAGTGCAACTTCCCAATAGACAAGTATTGACATGCAATCTTTGCGGCAAAAAGATTTTTGCAAGAATTAGCCGCTTGAAATACCACCTTGCCAAAATCC
>JASDQU010392563.1:0-10950 GCA_032191745.1 Picea mariana | reverse complement strand
GCTCGAGTTAGTGTGCACATTTATCTCTATAAATTAGTGCTCGAGTTAGTGTGCACATTTATCTCACTTTTGGTTGGGATTTTAATGCAGAGAGATTCAGTGTGGGTTCACTGGCAAAAGATTGGTTGTTAGATTGGTTGTTAGATATTTGGATTGGAAATCCATGCTTGGAAAGATTTTTTTGGTTATTTGGATTGGAAATCCATGCTTGGAAAGATCCAGCTGCCTCCGTCGAGATGGGAGTCCCGATTTTCCAATACCTAACTTAAAAAAACTATCAGAGTAGTTATTTGGATTGGAAATCCATGCAAAACTATCAGAGTAGTTATTTGGATTGGAAATCCATGCAAAGACAAGATCCAGCTGCCTCCTTCGACTGAGGATGGGAGTCCTTATTTTCCAATATGTAAGTGAGGTTCTGAAACGTTACGACAAGAATCATAAACAAATATCCCATAAGAAGCATAAAGAAGTGGAAGGAGACACCTGGGAAATCAGCGGACAGCCCACTAGGTACCCCACCAACAGTTTAAAAAGCAATAAAAAACTTTAACTGTCTAAAAACTTTAAACTTTAATGTAATAAAAAAAATTAATATTATGCTAATCATCTTAATCGCCATTTTTATTTAATGATTAGGAGTGGAATTTGATTCCATATTAAAAAATGTTTTGTATAAAATTATACTATTAACAATAAATTTTTTATAATAACTTAACCAATAATAAAATTTTGTTTAAAAAATTACTTTTTATTAACAAAATTATGTTAATAATTTTAACCTTTAAATTCACTTATATACATCTAATTACATTTGAGCAATACCTAACATATATACATTTTCAACCCATAAACAATAAAGTATCACTAAAAAACAATCAATTAAATATCAAGAGGGATAACAACTCTGAAGATCTTAATGGAGAATCAATTGAATAATAAGAAGAATAAAAAACCTCAACAATTAAACACCAAAAGGATAAAAATGTCAAGGTACATTGATCTAAGATTAAAATGGGTCGATACTCATTTTTTATTTGGTGCAACGACTAATGAGTGATATATCTTACACATAAAAGAGCTCGAATCAATTAAACACCAAGATGACTAAAAACCTCAAAGTGGGTTGTTCTAAAGTTAACCATGGATCCATACTCTTTTTTTATTTTTTTTATTTAATGGGCAAATAAGATGATTATATGTTTGTTTTTCATTGTTGAGCTGATAAATATATATTATAGAGAGAATTATTAAGAAAAAGTAAAAAAAAACTATTGAGATAAAATAAGGAGATCCCTCAATCATCAATTGTAGAGTCTTGGCCCCAAAAATGTTGCAAAGTGGCTATGAGAAGTATCATAAATTACCCCACAGGCTCGCTGGCCTCCTCTCGACCTGTTCCAGGCGTCAAGCTCGCTCCCTTCCCCAATGGCGGTTGTGACGTTCCTGGTGGCTGCACCTGCGGCTGATGCGCCCCCTCTCGTGGTTGCGTCCTCCATGGCGGCCGGCGCCCCCCCTGCTCTTGCTCGCGCCTCTTCAAACGCCTTTGCCAAGCCCGACGGGGGTTGCTCCGCTCGCCCTCTCCCAGATCAGGGTCCCTCTTTGGGACGTGCAAGACGAGCTTCTTTCAAGGATATGGCCTCCCTTCAAGGGGGTTCCTCGGCTTCGAACACTTCGATTATTGAAGCCCCGACAGTTTCTATCCAGATGCCGAAGGAAGAACTTGTGTATTCCTCTCAGATCAGCAAGCTCGCCCTGGTTTGTAGGTTTAACGGCTTCTGGCCGAATCTGGTTGCTCTTCGCTCCTGGATCGACTCCGAATGGTCCCCGCTTCTTGTTGGTGAGGTTACAGTCTGCCCCCTTGCGAAGGGTTTTTTCACAGCTATCTTTGAATCTTCTGATGAAAGAGACTTGGTTTCCAGCTTCGGGCCGTGGTTCTGGGGCAGAGCAGGGTTGTCCGTGCAGCCGTGGAACCCTAACTTTGATCCAGCCACAACCTCTATTTCTACTGCTCTGGTCTGGGTGCGTCTCCCTTCACTTCCCCTGCACTTCCGGGGGGACAAATCTCTTGAATCTATCGGAAATGGCATAGGGAAATATCTCTACAATTGCCCTGAAGCTGCCCCAGTCAACTCCACCTTTGCCCGGATCTGTGTAGAGATGGACTTCAACAAGGGTTTCCTAGCAGAAATCATCCTCCTCGGAGAGAACTTCTCTTGGACCCAGAAGATCGATTTCGAGAACCTCTGTTTCAGATGCAGGGTATGTTTTGAAACAGGGCATATAGCCCGGAACTGTGAGAAGTCATCCGGGAAAAGAAGATCATCCTGACACCAAAGGCCCACTTGGTGGACAGGAGCGCAACCGGAGAAGCAAGCTGAAGCAAAGATCTCGCCGTCAGAAGCTGACGAGGAATCCGTCTCCGTACCTGTTAAGGGGGAAGACCCAGCGGAAGCAGCTCTGCCCAGGGCTTCAAGCCCAACCAAGCAAGCCTCAAGCTGGGCCGATATTGCTGAGGCAGAAGAAGTGCAAGCTCAGCCGGAAATTCATAACCAGGGTCAAAGCAATGAATGGCAGGTTGTCACCAAAAGGAAAAAAAAACGTCTATCAGCGGGAAGATGTAATGACGCGAAGCCGTTCTGGCTCGCTGAAATAGCTATTAACAAGATGTATTCTGAGTAATGTGTAACGTTTCCAGGTTCTTGAACTTTAAGTGATAGAAATCACTCTCGATGTAAAGGACCCAATGGCTTGCCAATGTTTTACTGGCCAGTCCACCTTCTTAATATAATCCATAATCGTTTTCGTAAAAAAAAAAAGTATCATAAATTACCCGTAAGTGTAACATTTAAAATTAAACTCATTCAATGTTTATGTACAAAGACATTTTGCTACTAAGGTGTTTAGTATTTATTCTTTTTGACTTGTATCATTCCAACGATGTTGTTCTCTCTAGAATGTGAAAAGGTAGGACCGATACAAACTAAAAGGAAGACACCCATAAAAATGACGAACTTCATTTGATGAAAGTAAATTTACACTTTTCCGATCTAAATCAAATGTATACGTAAGAAAGAATGTCAACACCTTACTATTGCTTATGTCGTTAGTGGAGTTGTTGAAGAGTCCTAACCGTAGGCCATAACTATTATTAGGCATATAATCATAGGAAGTTATCATAAAATTGAAACCTTCATGGTCAATTCCACTCTGAGGTCGAATATTGAAAAAGAATGAGGTATGGAAGGATGCAGTCTTGTTTCTTTCGTATACTCTGAACTTTCTATTCCATAACACCCTTATGCATTTACTTGATGGGAAGAATTGTGGATTACTTGTGTCAAGCATGAGCTTCGAGGCTTGGGAATCAATTTCTATTGTGGCATTAAGTAGAAATAATCTACTAGGATCTCCATAGACTTCAAAAGAAGGAAAATTAATCTCACAGTCGGAAATACTTTTCCCGAGAAAAATGGACATAATGCTCGAAAGAGTTATTCCTTCAAGGAAACCCATTTAATACTAGTGGGATATTTCATATTCAATATCATGCATCACTGATTTACAATCAGAGACATGGAGAAGAATAAACACACAAGTGAAACTTTGCCACAATCTTGACTCAACAAGGCTTAAACTCAAGATCCAATTATAAGTACTGAAGATGAAGCTAGAAAAGAGACATAAATGAACAACTCCATGGCAGGACTTGGGTGGGTTTTCTTCATCTTAACGCTCAACACCACATTTAAAAATTTTCATTCATATGAAAAAGAGAATTTAATAAAATATAATTTAATCTCCTAAAAAAATCTCTATTCTCAAAATCAAAATCAATCCATCCATCCAAACTTTTTTTTCCCAAAATTGAATTATTTAATCCAATACAATGTTATTGCTACAACCTTATGAAATAGGTATATCTTATGGAATAAGTGTAGATATAGTATCACAAACACACACTAAATTTTATAATTCTTAGAGTTGAAACACAATGCATATGCAAGAAAGAAATTCTAAAGAAAAAAAAATATCCAGGGGCATCAATCAAAACAAAGGAAGGAAGATCATACCATAAATAAAACAACCGAGGATCGCATGGGGTGATTCGACGAAGGTTTGGGTGAGGTCGAAATTCGGCTAAGTGTTGAGTTGTTAAGGGCGGGGGCTAGGGCTATATATTGGGGCATGGATAGATTGATTGGGGCTATATATTGGGGCTAGGGCTATATATTCTCCTCCATCGATATGGGTATGGTTATGGTTATTCTCCTCCATCGGGTGAGCATAATGATATGTCTATTTCATGACCAGATATAATCTCTAAGTGTTCATGACCAGATAGAAGTGGTGGAGACAATAGAATGAAAGAGTGTGATGTGCGCCACAGAGACGAGCACAAATATGGCTAAGTTTTTGGTTCTGGGCATGAGGAGGAGAGATGGGATGGGTGCACTTTGGTGTGACGGAAGTCTGCGACAAAGAGATAGTCTGCAGGTTGAAGTTGTATCGCAACAAGTGTATTTCTTGTATGTATTTGTTGAGAGAGAGCACTCCATTGTAAACCTTTTCGATTGCGGCATGAACTACATGCTCAATTCCTTTGTTGTATTTTCATATTGTAACTGTACTTTGGGTGTCAACCCAGTTGGGCCGCCCGACCCTTTACATAATATCTTGCAGAGTACATTGTGTGTACTGTTACTTGTGAATTGTTCTAAGTGTTGGAATGTTATCATTTTTTAATTAATAAAATATTCTAAGTGTCAAGTCATAGTATGAGCTGAGTAGAATAGGATTGGCCTCACCATCGAGGTGAAAAAGTTACAATGTCTCATGAAACTCAAGTTGTTAGGTGACTTGGGTGTGCCAAGTCAGTTTCACTTCGGACGTCAGTTGTGATGGCATGACAGATGGTATCAGAGCTGGTTGTGAACAACTTAGTGGAGAAATTTTGGTGAAACTCTTCACCATTTGTCACCTTCATGAAAAATGGTATTAGAGCATATTGTTCATCTATGACAGAGGGGAAAAACATACTTGAAGGAAGTCAGTTTCATCACAAGTTTGGAGATTGTAGCAAGGCACAACTTGGGAGGGTTAGATCGTGAACTTTGAAGGAAGAAAATTGGGATGGCCTAGTTGAAGGATTCTAATAGGCTCATCATAGGGTTAGGCAGGTTAAGGACCCACTTTGGGGATATTCGAAGTTGCAAAGTGAAGTCAACCGATTTGAGTGAATATTTGGTCACAAATTTTGGTGAATTCTTGAAGTGAATTATTGGCACCTTGCACAAATGGTGAAGATACTTAAAGGTTTGGACATGGATGGGTCGCATGTAGAAGAAAGTGGCACAAAGAAGGATCCCAAGACATTCATGCTGAAGTACCAACTCATTTCTCTAGAGAAGACAATAAAACAGATGAAGAATACAATATATCAACAAGGTGAGAAGGTCGAACGTTTGGAGGCTGAGATGAGCAGATTGTTGCATGATTTTAATCAACCTAGGTGGGAGATCCATGCAAATGTGAATATGATCACCAACACACTAATAAATGATGTCCAAGACAAACTCAATACAATATAGGATGCTTTGTAATCGATCACCCAAAAGTTGAAGATCAAGAAGATACCATTACATTGTTAAAGCGAGATGCAGTGAGTGGGCCAAACTCATCCATCGTGAAAATAAGTTTTAAGATGAGATAAGTTGAACCATACGATGGTACCTACAACGCTTTGTTGTTGGGAAATTTTTTTGGGGACATGGAGAAGTACTTGGAGCAATTGAACAAAAGGCCATATGAAGCCAAGGCAAACGTTGTTGTAGTGTTCTTGACAAGGACTATGAAATTTTGGTGGAGAAACCAGGTGGAAGATTTAGTAGTTGGTTGAACCATAGAGAAGATCAAAAACTAGGTAGAGATGAAGACATCCTTGAAGGCATAGTTTACTCGGAGAAACCAAGATTTGTTGGGTATGTGTTATATTCTTTGCACGGGTAGTAGTGTCAATATGTTTTTGCATATATGTTTTTGCGTGGCCCTACAAAGACTTGAAAACGTATGATACTAGGATCATTCAACATATCATCCCACTTATACTTGAAGTCAAGTCATTTCAATGGAAATTAAGGAAATTTTGTTGGGTATGTGTTATATTATTTTCATGGGTAGTAGTGTTATGTTCTGCCTCGGGAAACATGTCACATATTTAGGTGGTTTTTTGACACATGGTTTCTTTGCCGATGGTTTTCCATTTCCGGTTAAGGAATTATGGTTGTTGACTAATCCAAGTCATTGGGTTAGGGATTTGGATGTCGCTGGCTCCTATATGTATATTGTATTGTAAACAATGTATCATGATGAATGAATACATAATATGCTTGTTTTCTTGGTTTGGGTTTCCAGGGGAAAAATCTCCGTGTAATGTTTATATTTGCCATTGCATCTTTTATGTTCTTTTATTGAAAATTTGTTTGCAGTAAATATTGTACAAGGTTAAAATCTACAAGCTTGGATCATAAGAAATCATTTGTTGTCTTTAAGCATGCTGGTAATATCTAGACCTATATCAAGGAGTTCATTGGCCTCATGTTGCAGATCAAGGATATGTAGGACGAAGAAAAACAAATCCACTTCATGAATGGTTTGTAGCCCCGGGGAATGAAATTACACCCTTGCAACTAAATAAGACCAAGTTAGAATATGAATCTAGATTATGTTCACCAACTACCTTTATTCACTCAATCTATCCATGCCCCAATATATAGCCCTAGCCCCCGCCCTTAACAGCTCAACACTTAGCCGAATTTCGACCTCACCCAAACCTTCGTCGAATCACCCCATGCGATCCTCGGTTGTTTTATTTATGGTATGATCTTCCTTCCTTTGTTTTGATTGATGCCCCTGGATATTTTTTTTTCTTTAGAATTTCTTTCTTGCATATGCATTGTGTTTCAACTCTAAGAATTATAAAATTTAGTGTGTGTTTGTGATACTATATCTACACTTATTCCATAAGATATACCTATTTCATAAGGTTGTAGCAATAACATTGTATTGGATTAAATAATTCAATTTTGGGAAAAAAAAGTTTGGATGGATGGATTGATTTTGATTTTGAGAATAGAGATTTTTTTAGGAGATTAAATTATATTTTATTAAATTCTCTTTTTCATATGAATGAAAATTTTTAAATGTGGTGTTGAGCGTTAAGATGAAGAAAACCCACCCAAGTCCTGCCATGGAGTTGTTCATTTATGTCTCTTTTCTAGCTTCATCTTCAGTACTTATAATTGGATCTTGAGTTTAAGCCTTGTTGAGTCAAGATTGTGGCAAAGTTTCACTTGTGTGTTTATTCTTCTCCATGTCTCTGATTGTAAATCAGTGATGCATGATATTGAATATGAAATATCCCACTAGTATTAAATGGGTTTCCTTGAAGGAATAACTCTTTCGAGCATTATGTCCATTTTTCTCGGGAAAAGTATTTCCGACTGTGAGATTAATTTTCCTTCTTTTGAAGTCTATGGAGATCCTAGTAGATTATTTCTACTTAATGCCACAATAGAAATTGATTCCCAAGCCTCGAAGCTCATGCTTGACACAAGTAATCCACAATTCTTCCCATCAAGTAAATGCATAAGGGTGTTATGGAATAGAAAGTTCAGAGTATACGAAAGAAACAAGACTGCATCCTTCCATACCTCATTCTTTTTCAATATTCGACCTCAGAGTGGAATTGACCATGAAGGTTTCAATTTTATGATAACTTCCTATGATTATATGCCTAATAATAGTTATGGCCTACGGTTAGGACTCTTCAACAACTCCACTAACGACATAAGCAATAGTAAGGTGTTGACATTCTTTCTTACGTATACATTTGATTTAGATCGGAAAAGTGTAAATTTACTTTCATCAAATGAAGTTCGTCATTTTTATGGGTGTCTTCCTTTTAGTTTGTATCGGTCCTACCTTTTCACATTCTAGAGAGAACAACATCGTTGGAATGATACAAGTCAAAAAGAATAAATACTAAACACCTTAGTAGCAAAATGTCTTTGTACATAAACATTGAATGAGTTTAATTTTAAATGTTACACTTACGGGTAATTTATGATACTTTTTTTTTTTACGAAAACGATTATGGATTATATTAAGAAGGTGGACTGGCCAGTAAAACATTGGCAAGCCATTGGGTCCTTTACATCGAGAGTGATTTCTATCACTTAAAGTTCAAGAACCTGGAAACGTTACACATTACTCAGAATACATCTTGTTAATAGCTATTTCAGCGAGCCAGAACGGCTTCGCGTCATTACATCTTCCCGCTGATAGACGTTTTTTTTTCCTTTTGGTGACAACCTGCCATTCATTGCTTTGACCCTGGTTATGAATTTCCGGCTGAGCTTGCACTTCTTCTGCCTCAGCAATATCGGCCCAGCTTGAGGCTTGCTTGGTTGGGCTTGAAGCCCTGGGCAGAGCTGCTTCCGCTGGGTCTTCCCCCTTAACAGGTACGGAGACGGATTCCTCGTCAGCTTCTGACGGCGAGATCTTTGCTTCAGCTTGCTTCTCCGGTTGCGCTCCTGTCCACCAAGTGGGCCTTTGGTGTCAGGATGATCTTCTTTTCCCGGATGACTTCTCACAGTTCCGGGCTATATGCCCTGTTTCAAAACATACCCTGCATCTGAAACAGAGGTTCTCGAAATCGATCTTCTGGGTCCAAGAGAAGTTCTCTCCGAGGAGGATGATTTCTGCTAGGAAACCCTTGTTGAAGTCCATCTCTACACAGATCCGGGCAAAGGTGGAGTTGACTGGGGCAGCTTCAGGGCAATTGTAGAGATATTTCCCTATGCCATTTCCGATAGATTCAAGAGATTTGTCCCCCCGGAAGTGCAGGGGAAGTGAAGGGAGACGCACCCAGACCAGAGCAGTAGAAATAGAGGTTGTGGCTGGATCAAAGTTAGGGTTCCACGGCTGCACGGACAACCCTGCTCTGCCCCAGAACCACGGCCCGAAGCTGGAAACCAAGTCTCTTTCATCAGAAGATTCAAAGATAGCTGTGAAAAAACCCTTCGCAAGGGGGCAGACTGTAACCTCACCAACAAGAAGCGGGGACCATTCGGAGTCGATCCAGGAGCGAAGAGCAACCAGATTCGGCCAGAAGCCGTTAAACCTACAAACCAGGGCGAGCTTGCTGATCTGAGAGGAATACACAAGTTCTTCCTTCGGCATCTGGATAGAAACTGTCGGGGCTTCAATAATCGAAGTGTTCGAAGCCGAGGAACCCCCTTGAAGGGAGGCCATATCCTTGAAAGAAGCTCGTCTTGCACGTCCCAAAGAGGGACCCTGATCTGGGAGAGGGCGAGCGGAGCAACCCCCGTCGGGCTTGGCAAAGGCGTTTGAAGAGGCGCGAGCAAGAGCAGGGGGGGCGCCGGCCGCCATGGAGGACGCAACCACGAGAGGGGGCGCATCAGCCGCAGGTGCAGCCACCAGGAACGTCACAACCGCCATTGGGGAAGGGAGCGAGCTTGACGCCTGGAACAGGTCGAGAGGAGGCCAGCGAGCCTGTGGGGTAATTTATGATACTTCTCATAGCCACTTTGCAACATTTTTGGGGCCAAGACTCTACAATTGATGATTGAGGGATCTCCTTATTTTATCTCAATAGTTTTTTTTTACTTTTTCTTAATAATTCTCTCTATAATATATATTTATCAGCTCAACAATGAAAAACAAACATATAATCATCTTATTTGCCCATTAAATAAAAAAAATAAAAAAAGAGTATGGATCCATGGTTAACTTTAGAACAACCCACTTTGAGGTTTTTAGTCATCTTGGTGTTTAATTGATTCGAGCTCTTTTATGTGTAAGATATATCACTCATTAGTCGTTGCACCAAATAAAAAATGAGTATCGACCCATTTTAATCTTAGATCAATGTACCTTGACATTTTTATCCTTTTGGTGTTTAATTGTTGAGGTTTTTTATTCTTCTTATTATTCAATTGATTCTCCATTAAGATCTTCAGAGTTGTTATCCCTCTTGATATTTAATTGATTGTTTTTTAGTGATACTTTATTGTTTATGGGTTGAAAATGTATATATGTTAGGTATTGCTCAAATGTAATTAGATGTATATAAGTGAATTTAAAGGTTAAAATTATTAACATAATTTTGTTAATAAAAAGTAATTTTTTAAACAAAATTTTATTATTGGTTAAGTTATTATAAAAAATTTATTGTTAATAGTATAATTTTATACAAAACATTTTTTAATATGGAATCAAATTCCACTCCTAATCATTAAATAAAAATGGCGATTAAGATGATTAGCATAATATTAATTTTTTTTATTACATTAAAGTTTAAAGTTTTTAGACAGTTAAAGTTTTTTATTGCTTTTTAAACTGTTGGTGGGGTACCTAGTGGGCTGTCCGCTGATTTCCCAGGTGTCTCCTTCCACTTCTTTATGCTTCTTATGGGATATTTGTTTATGATTCTTGTCGTAACGTTTCAGAACCTCACTTACATATTGGAAAATAAGGACTCCCATCCTCAGTCGAAGGAGGCAGCTGGATCTTGTCTTTGCATGGATTTCCAATCCAAATAACTACTCTGATAGTTTTGCATGGATTTCCAATCCAAATAACTACTCTGATAGTTTTTTTAAGTTAGGTATTGGAAAATCGGGACTCCCATCTCGACGGAGGCAGCTGGATCTTTCCAAGCATGGATTTCCAATCCAAATAACCAAAAAAATCTTTCCAAGCATGGATTTCCAATCCAAATATCTAACAACCAATCTAACAACCAATCTTTTGCCAGTGAACCCACACTGAATCTCTCTGCATTAAAATCCCAACCAAAAGTGAGATAAATGTGCACACTAACTCGAGCACTAATTTATAGAGATAAATGTGCACACTAACTCGAGC
>JASDQU010392562.1:0-10935 GCA_032191745.1 Picea mariana | reverse complement strand
GGCAGCAGCCCCAAATAAGAGAGTTACATTTTTCCATTAAACTCAGGGGGAGCAGCCCTAACCTTTTCCATTGATGTCAAAGGGGGAGAGAAATTGGGATCATGATGATAGGGGGAGCATGAGTGTTGCCATCAATGACAAAGGAGGAGATTGTTGGAAGATTGGTTGTTGTCATTGATGTCAACCCTAGTCATGGGTTTTGGACCGCAAGATTGATAAAGGTATGTGGACATGAAGGACAATGCACATGCATATAAAACACCCATGAATGGATAGTATACATCATGTTGTTTATGGTGGTATGTGGCATGTCACATGGATCCTCATGGTTGAGTAGAAATGAATTTTTGAAGATGACGAAGTGAATTGAAGAAGGAAGTACATGTAGGCCCTGAAGATAATTAAAGAAAAGAATTACAAAATAAGAAAGTGTCAGGTCGGCCCTAATGTTAAANATAAACATCATTATACATTCATTTTGATACAAGTAGAATTTCAGAGGAAATAAGAAGTAAAGAAGGTTGGATTTCAAGGGAGGATGAAGTCTTTTGGTGATGTGTTCTAAGGTATGTTATTTTCAGGTCATCTTACCATTTTTGCTATAACTTTTTTTCTAGAGCGATTCAGATGGTGAAATATCTATGGTATTGAGAATACATATCAAGGTACCTCTAGTAAAAAGTTCATCTCTTTATTCACTATAATTATGGAGATACACTCTGTGAAAGATAGGGTTTGTGACTAGTCCTGAAGCTAGTCAATAAACAGGTGTTCCGGGTAAAACAATATTAACTTTTTCATAGAGAATCCAAATGACATGGGATAGATTTCATTGGAAATATTACGAACTGTAGTTTTTTTTGTGATAATTTCATAATTGGATGTTAAATATTGAGCGCGGGGCATTTTGTACAAGTTCGGTCTCCTGAATAGACTAGAATTGAATAAAGTCTACCATTATTTCTATAACTTCTTTTTGGGGAGGATTCAAGGAGTGAAACTTGGAGGAGTTTCAGAGAATACATTGAGTAATATTATATATAGGATCAGATTACTCCAAGAATTGAAGAATTGCAGAAATTGAAGAAGTCTCAGGAAGCATTATCAGGCTCTATGCAATGATTGGTCGATGGTGATGATTTAATGTAAAGTTTTATTATCTCTCATATATTCTTGGGCAGAAGGAAGGGGCAAGGATGGAGAGTTAAACTCTCTCTTGATATTGGAGGATTGTATCTTCCTCTTGGAGGTTTATCCCTCCCATTACATTTGCAAGTTGTAGCTACCTTTGGAATTCATTACTTCCCTTGAACAATAGCTATTGATTATTTCTCATATATTGTGCATGGTGTATTGTGGTGTATTGGTGTAACTCTTATACTATTGTTCATTTCTCATTGAATATAGTTGAATTGTTTAAGTATAAGTTCAAAAAGGTTTTAAATTGTACTTGATACTGCTTCACCCCCCTCTCAGTATCAACAATTGCACCCTACCACCTTCAAGGGAAGGAATCTATGTGGTGGGATTGGTTGAAGCAGGTTAAGAAACTTGATGAGAAAAGAATTTCTTGGAAGCAGTTCAAGAGATATTTTCAACAACAGTACTTTTCAAAGAAATATTATGACAAGAATATGCAATATTTATTTGAACTCAATATTGGGAAGATGACCATGGATGAATATGAGAGAAAGTTATTTGAACTTCTCAGGTATGTGAGGTTCATCAAAGATGATAAGGTCAAAATTCAGAAGTTCCTGAGTGGACTTTCTTCCTTTTACAGGGACAAAATTCAATTTGATGAGCCCAGGAATTTAGAAGAATCCATAAGAAATACCAAGTATTTGTATGAGAAGAATAGAGAAAAGACAACTTTCCAAAGGACCTGGGATGACAAGAACAAATGAAATATGGATCAAATGAAGAAAGGATTCAAGCCACATTTCATCAGAAATAGATCTCAATCGTATCAGCAATGACATCCATCTTAAGGTGGTCAAAAAATGATAGAGTCCTTGGGAAAGAGGCCAAGGAAACATCCCATAAATTGTTGGGTATGTGAAGGAGACCACATGTATAAAGATTGTCCTTACCGAGGAGATAAGATGAAGATTGTTCATAATGTCAAGAAGGAGGAGACAATACAGGATGTGGGCAAAAGCATACAGGGACCAAGAGAATAATTAATGAGTTTGTTAAAGAATTCTCTATAAATATGAGTGGAACTAATACTAAGGAATATTTGAACATCATACCACTTGGGTCTTATGACTGTTTGATTGGTATGGATTGGCTAGAAAATCATTGTGTTGTTTTAGATTGTTATAACAAGGTTTTCACATGTGTTAATGAGGAAGGGAATTCAAGGAGAGTACAAGTTATTCCAAGGCATGTATCTGTCCGAGATATTTCAGCATTGTAGCTGAAAATATTTTTTAGAAAAGGGTGTCAAATATATGCATCCCACATGGCAGATCCAATGAAGGATAAGGAGCCAAGTCTCGAAGATTATCCAGTCCTAAAAGAGTATAAAGAGGTGTTTGAGGAATTACCAAGATTGCCACCAAAGAAGGACGTAGATTTCTCAATTGACATAATTCCTATAGCTTCCCCTAGTATATAGGAATCCCTACAGAATGAGCAAGCTAGAGATAAAAGAGTTTCAAATGCAACTAGAATAAATGTTAAAGAAAGGGTACATACACCCAAGTGTCTCTCCTTGGGGTGCCCCAGTTCTCTTTGTCAAGAAGAAAGATGGAAAGATGAGGCTATGTATTGACTTAAAACAACTAAACAAAGTTATTGTCAAGAATAAATACCCTTTTCCCAGGATTGATGATCTTTTTGATCAAATCAAAGGAGAAAATATATTCTCCAAGATTGACTTGAGGATAGGCTATAATCAAGTGAGAATCAAAGAAGAAGACAATAGTAAAACAACCTTTAGGAGAAGGTATGGACACTATGAATTTGTGGTGGTGCCTTTTGGTTTTAAAAATGCATCAACTACATTTATGTGTCTGATGAATGGGGTGTTCATATATTTCCTGGACAAGTCTGTAATTGTGTTATTGGATGATATTCTTATCTATTCCAATATACAACTAGAACATGAGCGACATTTGAGGATAATGTTGCAAGTGTTAATATAACACCAATTGTATGCCAAATTAAGTAAATGCACTTTTTACCAAAAGCAAATCCATTATTTGGGCCACATTATTTCAGAAGAAGGCATAGTAGTGGATTCATAAAAGATTGAAGCAATCAAAAGTTGGCCAGCGCCAACAAATATTTCAGAAGTTAGATCATTTATGGGTATAGTTGGTTATTATAGGAGATTCATTGCAGGATTCTCCAAAATTGCACACCCAATAACATCTTTGCAAAAGAAATGAGTAAAGTTTGAGTGTAGTGCCAAGTGTGAAGAAAAGTTTTAGTGCTTAAAGGATTTATTAACCAGTGCACCCATTTTAAAAGTTGCAGATCCAGATGAGGATTTTTTCGTGTGCACGGATGCATGCAAGGAAGGGATCGGTGGATTCCTTATGCAAAATGGACATGTAATTTGTTATGAGTCTAGAAAATTGAAGGAACATGAAATAAATTATGCCACACATGCTTTAAAGCTGGCAACCATAGTACATGCCTTAAGAATGTGGAGGCATTACCTCATGGGCATAAAATTTGAACTAAGGACAAACCATAGTGGTATGAAATATATGTTTGAACAACCAACTCTAAATGCTAGGAAAACTAGATAGCTGGAATTTCTTAGTGAATATAATTTTGATATCAAGCACATAAGGGGAAAAGAGAATAAGGTGGTTGATGCACTCAACAGAAGGGTACATAAAATGCATGCTACAACCATTAGTAAGTACAAGACATATTTAAAAGGTAGAATTTTAGAGGTTGTAACTCCATATCAACATTATGTGCAAATTAAAGAAAACTTATAGTGAAATGATATACAACAAAATTATAAGGATTACAAGTCGAAAGAGAATGGAATCCTCTTATTTTGAAATAGATTTTATGTTCCCAATTCTCATAAATTGAGAAATTTGGTTCTAAGGGAGAGTCATAATGTTCCATATGCAGGACATTCAGGATATCATAAAACTATTACAGCGGTAAGAGACCAATATTTTCGTCCTAGCATGAAAAAATATGTCACTGATTATCTGGCGAAATGCATGGAATGTCAGAAGGTAAAGGCTAAGCATAGACATCCAACAGGACTGCTGCAACCATTTTCCATTCCTTAATGGAAATGGGAAGTTTTTACTATAGATTTTATTACCAAATTTCCTAGGACAACAAGGAAACATGATTCCATCATGGTAGTGGTGGGAAAACTCGCAAAGGTTGCACATTTCATTCTGGTAAAAGTAACTCACAAGGAAGCCAATATTGCAGAAATTTACATGAGAGAAATTTCTAGGTTACATGGTGTTCCTAAGGCATTAGTCTCGGATCGAGATCCCAAGTTCACTTCCAATTTTTTGAGGGGGTTTTTTAATGGATTTGGGACAAATTTAAATTTTAGTACAACTTATCACCCAGAGTTAGATGGGTAGATAGAAATAATTAATTGAATAATTGAAGATATGTTGAGAATGTATGTAATGGACAAGCCTTCTAAATGGGAGGACTATATCCATTTGGTCGAGTTTGCATACAACCATGGGTATCAGGAATTATTGAAGATGATCCCATTTGAAGCCTTAGATGGAAGAAAATGCAATGCACCAATAAGTTGGGATCACCCAACAAACAAAGTTGTGATTGGACCAGGTTTATTAAAGGAAATGAAAGAAAAAATGGTAAAAATAAGGAAAAATATAAAAGTTTCACAAGATCGACAGAATAGTTATGCTAGTAGAAAGAGAAAAAATAGAGAATTTAAAGTGGGAGAGCATGTGTTTTTAAAAGTTAAAGCCAAGAGAAGATTGTTGAAATTGAGAAGTTTCCCAAAATTGGCAGTGAGATATTGTGCGCCTTTTGAAATCTTAGAAAATATAGGTTGTATACATGTTAGCATTACCTACATCCATGACAATTCATAATGTGTCCCATGTGTCTTTGTTAAAAAAGTATGTACCTGATCCTAATCATGTGATTGATTGGAATGTAATCCAGGTGGAACATGAAGGGGATTTATAGGTGGAACCAGTGCTTATCCTGGACCAGAAAATCAAAGTTCTCAAGAACAAAGACATAGGCCTGGTAAAGGTTCAATGGACATGTTACGATCCTAAAGATGCTACATGGGAGCATGAGGAAGCCATGCGGGAAGTGTACCCACACAATTTTGTAAATTTTGAAGAAAATTGAATGTACATTTGTACATATGGGAAAGAAGACTCTATTTTGGCAACTGGAGTTCCTAAAACCACAATTATGATATTTCTTATCCAACTGATGTGTGGGTTGAGGGGAAAGGGAAATTGTTGGTTGGAATTGTTGTGTGAGTCATTAAGTTTTGGAATTATCATGTATTCTGATGTAATGTTTTTATATATGTTAATGTGTAAATTGTATGGTTATGTGCACTGAGTACAATGCATTTTGTAAGGGGTGGGGAATGTAACACCTCCATTTTCAACCCCAAAATAACAATATGTATTGTAAATATAGCATATGGTCAAGACACCAAGTGTTGTATATTGTAAATGTGATGTATGGCCGAGAGCCAATATGTAAATGATGTAAATTGAAATATAATAAATGAAATGTATCGCCAAACTACAGAAGGTCACGAATGGATATTAGGTGATAAATATACACAAGAGAGGGTAGGGGTATGTTGTTGGTTCAATCTGTCAGGACCGAAATGGAAACCTCGTGAGGAAATTAGTCCCCCTTCGTTTTTAGAGAGGTGGTTCTCCTCTTTGGATAAAAGATATATCTTTGAATATCTTGGAGTAGGGAGAGTGCTAGATAGAAAACTCCAAATATTTATTGGTTAGATTTAAATGAAAATGGTTCTTCAATAACCCAATATGATATGTATATACAATGAAATTCTTTTTACAATAATAAAATATTGAACGAGGGATTCAACATCATAATTAAATTGTGATCAGCATCACACACAATCTTCTTAATCATATATAAATACATACATGTCTTCTTCATGAAAAATAGGAGAGAATAATTTGATCATCTCAAAGAATTTTAAAAGAGTACTGCTATCAATATCAAAAGAGAATTTGATAGGTCAACCTCAAATATCTCATAAAACTCAAAGTTACAAGATACAATCAAGATCAACCCTGAAGCAATTCTTTGTGGATTTTTATTTATGAAAGTTGTTCTTCATTACAAAATATTTGACAACCATGTATGTGTCATTGTTTCATGGAAACATGCACAGGAGATCTAGCTAAAGCAAGTACAAACAAATATTATCAAGAAAGGAAGAGAGATTCAATATGGAAGAATGAGAAAATATATTCACACTACTCCAATGAGCTGATGATTGATACATAGATCATGATCAATATGATGCAATGAATGAGTGGAATACACTCATATATAGGGAAAAACATTCCATAATTAAGAAAAGCAACCAAACAGTTAGCTTTCCTGAGGAATGCATGCATGCATAATAGTGATGGTAAAAATAGAAAGTCTAAAATAGAACTAGTCAGTTAACTCCCACTGAACTAGTGTGTCGAAAATAGAAATTTCTCCAACACCCCCCCTGAACATCACTATGGAGTAAAAAATGAGTCCCAGCTACCAAGCCATTTTAGGTACTCATGTACAATGAAACTAATGAACACTAAATAAAAACTACAAAAGAGGGAAAGCCATGTGGGAACAAAACCCCCCCTCAAAAGATAATGTATCAAAAGAAGAAAATGACAACTGCTAGGCAACTCTGTTCTTCATTGCAAGATGATCCCACAAAGTCTGAAACTTTTTCTTACTAAAAATATTCATGAAGATGTAGAAATATTTATGGATCTAATGAAGTCCTTTGGAAATCTGTCGAGCCTTGTACCTCTTGATCCTGTGGACCCATTTGCACCCGAAGATATTCCTTTCTGGTGGACGTGGAGTCAGATTCCAAGTTTGGTTCTGTAGGAGTGAGTCATACTCCTTATGCATGGTTGCTTGCAAGTTGCCATAATGGATTTCCCACAACCCTATTGTAGTTTCGTGGATTAAGAGATTGAACCATATAACAATGCATGTGCATCATAGGTTTTGAAGCTAAAAGTACATGAGAAGGCTCATCATGCTAAGATCAAGTCATCCTCAAATCCAATGGATTCCCTATAAGGTTGTCTGCTTCCTGAAGTGTGTTCTGTGCCTTCTTGGGAATATGTTGAAGCTTCGGTGTTGGCTTCTTATCTGGATGTACTACCTACTTATTTCCATGTACAGAATCTGAGTGTATCTGATGGAAGCACAAGAGTATATGCATGTTGTACTGGAGGTGCATGCAAAGTACTCTCCTTATGTGTAAGTATAATAGAGGAGTCATCGTAAAAAAAATTAGTGAATTTATACAACCCTGACTTGTCATCCACCTCACCAATTGCAATGATGGAATTGTCATGCATGTCAATTACTAAAACTGAGTCCGATGTAAATTCAACCTTTTTACCTTTCTGAGTAATCTGATAAACTGAGAGAAGATTCATAGAAATATTTGGAACATGGAGAACATTCTCAAAAATTCCATTGTGGAGTTCCACTCTCCCTTCTCCTGCTAGTGCTACTGGAGTATCATCCCCCATGATAATAGGGGGTCTTGAGCATGGACTCGAGGAAGAGAAAAATTCTTCTTTCACTACCATATGATGGGATACACCAAAATCTATAATCCATGAATCAAATGAGGAATTAATTGCAACCAGAGCATGATGATTACCTTTCTTAGGAGAAGGATATTCTTCCTTCTGCTTCTTGACTCCCTCTGGAATGAAGTTTCCAAGGTTGTTCTACTGAAGTACCTATGCCATAAGATCGATATGTTTCTTCATGCATGTGGATTCTTCATGATTTGGTTTATTGTATTAAGTGCACTACTTTCCCTTCTTCTTATTCTTCAAATCTGAAGAGTCTTTGGAACCTGAAGAATCGTTAAAGGGTTTGGAATATCCCTCCTTCTCGTTCTATTTCTCCTTCCCGTTATGTTTGGATGATCCTTTTCCATCATGCATGGTGAGTGCATGTGCTTTTGGATCCTTGATGAGGCCCATCTGTATGAGTTTTTTCTGCTCTTGTGTGAGAGACTCAATGAACTGAGCCATCATAGGCATTTTCCAATTTGTTCCAAAAAGACATCTGCTAGAATGGAAATTAGAGACATATACAGTGTATTCTGGTCTTAGCTTGGCCAAGATTTTTAGAACAAGTTGTTTCTCTTGTGTAGACTTGTCAATACCACATTCACCCAAGATCAAAATCAAATATTTAAATTTAGTAAATAAATCATGTATATTATCAAAACTTTTAGGGTCTAAGGTATTCAACTCTAACTCAAGTATATGACCTCGCATCTCATCCTGCTTTCCAAAGAGTCCTTCCAGGGTGGTACATATCTTGTTTGGATTCTTGCATGCAACAACATGAAACCATAAATCAGTGGAGATTAACTCAACAAGTAGTCTTGTGGCCTCATCCTTATGGTTCTCCCATCTCATCTTCTCAATCGCCGATGTAGGTTTTGTTTCTATCATCATCGTCAAATTATATAGTCCTTTTCTTTTGAGTTGGAATGTTGCCTTAGGATTCCAATCAAAATAATTGTATGGTGTGAGGATTACCACCAAGTTTCACTATATAATTCTTGTCATATCCATCTCTCCCACTATTTCTAAGAACCCCTAAAAATTTACTCTCAATTTTTTGATCAAACAGTTAGGAATTTCACCAAACGGTTGAAAACCCACTTGCTGAATGGGTCGCTTTACTTCTCACGCGAGTTGTTTCCTCAAAAACTTAATATTTTGGAAAGGTAAGGCCACAAATTCGTATCAGTTTCAAGAGGCTATCTTGCATCTTACGTTCTAAGCAAATGGTGAAGCATCTCTCCATACAGTTGAAAACCCACTTCCAAAATGGGTCGATTTACTTTTCACGCAAGTTGTTTCCTCAAAAACGTAATATTTTGGGAGGAATAATTGTTGAAATGTACGACCACGGATTTAGCTCGCCAAAATTTTGATTTTCCTTATTCTTTGGCTTGTATGGCTTGCTCCAAGCAGCATAGCTCTGATACCATGTCAATTTTTCATGGAAAACTGCAGAGGAGATCTAGATAAAGCAAGTACAAACAAATCTTATCAAGAAAGGAAGAGAGATTCAATATGGAAGAATGAGAAAATATATTCAAACTAATCCAATGAGTTGATGATTGATACATAGATCATGATCAATATGATGCAATGAATGAGTGGAATACACTCATATATAGGAAAAAACATTCCATAAATAAGAAAAACAATCAAGCAGTTAACTTTCCTTAGGAATGCATGCATGCATAATAGTGATGGTAAAAATAGAAAGTCTAAAATAGAACTAGTCAGTTAACTCCCACTGAACTAGTGTGTCGAAAATAGAAAATTTTCCAACAATATGTGGCTGCAAATACTCCATGATCATATAAGAAAAGATCTTAGAAGAATATAAGAATAACACTCAACAACTCATCCTTGTGCCCAACTCTGAGATTCAAGCATAAAGCTATGAGAAGTGATGTAGAAGAATAGAAAGAATGGAGAAGATGGAGATTTATTTCTTTTGATCAGAAGCTTGATTGTGTATCTATAGTTGTACCTTCTTCTTCCTCTGATCTTCTTCCCTTCCCCGCTCACAATACTAATTCTTGGACCTTTTGATGAATCCTCTCTTCTCTTTTTAAGAAGAGATTTTCTAACTATTTTAGTAGTTAGGGTTTCTCCCTTATAGAAATTCCCCTACAAGTTTCTTATTGAAACATTCTCTTTAATCAATGTCTCATTAATGAATTCACCTCATTAATATAAGTATACTAAAAATGGGTCCTTCTCCTTTTTTAATCAAAGTTTTAATTAAACTTTTATTATTGAAATTCAATTAATTTCTCTTTAAAAGAGGATGATTGTGTTTTGATTCTCTTGGAATGATAATAAACTTTTTATCCATTTAAATCACTTCATATGTGATATTAATCATCATATCTTTCCAATTATATAAATTTTCCCAAATCCGTCGCCTGGATCTCAAGATATGAGCTCATGCAGTTGAGTTGTCACGTATGCCCATTAAAAATGAAGATGACTTATATTTTAATTTCTGGATAAAATGTAGCATCCTTGAGCCTTTTAAACATGTACCATCATCGTCTACGTCAAAATACCTTTCCAATGGTATAAATTTTATGTGATTCCGACACTCGGAGCTCAAGTTATGGCCTATCCAAGATTGTGACTCAGCCACCATTGATCAAAATTCGTGGACAAATCTAGGCCCTTGGAATAATTTTTTTCCAACCATTAATATATTTCCATGTGTCTCCAATTGATTGGCTACCATGTGGCATCATTATTTGGTCTCCATGAAGCACTAATACATGATCACTATGATCTTATTTGGTCTCCATGAAGCACTAATCCTTGATCACTAGGTAATAGTCCTAATTGATTCTGGCAGTACTCATAATTTCATTCACTATAAATTAGCCAAATCTCTCAATTGCTTTGTATATCAAGCGCCATAGTTTCAAGTAATGATTGCAGATGGGGGAACTATCAATTACTCAGGAAAATGCAATAAGATCAATCTTACTATGGGGGACTATGTAATGAATAGTCCAATGATTGTTATACCCATGGGTGGTGCAGATGTTGTACTAGGAATCCAATGGTTACAATCATTAGGAACAGTGGATTTTAATTTTCAAGAACTTTTCATGAAAAATTCATTGGAAGG
>JASDQU010392560.1:0-10950 GCA_032191745.1 Picea mariana | reverse complement strand
ATGATGAGCCCATTCCAATCTATTGTGATAATACAAGCACCATCAATATCTCAAAGAACCTGGTGATGCACTCCAAGATGAAGCACATTCCAATCAAGTATCACTTTCTATAGGAACAAGTTGCAGAAAAGAACATCCGAGTTGAATATGTGGGCACAAAAGAACAAGTGGCAAACATCTTTACAAAACCGCTTCCACGAGAAGCCTTTGAGTATCTTCACCAGAGACTCGGAGTTATTTCTACTCCAAAATGAATGCTTTTGAATTCTTATATTATATGTCTTATATGTACATGATGAAGCACCATAAAGAGGACAATTTAGGTTGGGAGATCAGACAAGTCAGTTAGGGAAAGTAGACCCGAATGGAAAGATAACTTTTCCATTGATGAAAAAGGGGGAGAGATTTATCAGATGTAGAGGACATAGGCATGGTTCCAGAGGGAGCGTTGGTCATAGAGATGTAGGCATGGTTCCAGGGGGAGTGTTGGCCCTTGACCAAGTTTTGGGAGATTCTTGGTCATATTGACCTATTTTGGGACTTCGAAAGAGGAGCGCAAGGCGAATTGGAGATCAATGGATCTTGGCCCACTTTTGGGTCCTTTTTGGGTTTTTGGGATTATGTAACAGGATTGGGATGTCGTCCCATTGTTTTACCCATGATTAGGCTTATTTTGTAATGTATAAATATAAGGCTAGGCAATGTAAGAAGTAGTTGGAGAGGCATCTATGTGAATGTATGCTAAGTGCAAGTAGGGTCTGTAAGTGCTTTGTGCATGACTGTAAGAGACTTACAGAGCTAAATGCAGGTCCTTGTAACAGATTGTGGAAGGCTGAGTGCTATAACGTAAGGAAGAAGGATCTAACGAGCTACGCAGATCTTTTGTCCTGTGCGGAGTAGGGTTTTGTTGGCTATGTGTTTGTAACCAATTGATTGAAGATAATAAAGAAGAAGAGTTGGTGGACGTAGCCCCAGGGTGGGGGTGAACCACGTAAACATTGTGTTGTCTTACTTTGTGCTTGTCTTAACATGTTTATGTCTTCTTTGCTAAGTGCTTTGATGTATTTAGATAGATCTGCTTATGCTTAGTGCTAATGACATGTGAGGATATTAGATCTGATCCATATGAATGTCCTGAGTGCTTGATCTGCTAGATCTAACCTACCTGTTGATGCTAAGTGCTTGAGTACATTATATCAGTGTGAATGTTGCGAAGTCCTGTTTTATCAGGGAAGTGATCATTGATTGTATATTGAGGGACTGATAGTGCTAAGTGATTTATTAAGTAGTACAATCACAATTTTGTGTCCTAGCTAAGGTTGCAGACACCTGAGTCTTGCAACCACCCCTGCCTCTACCTCAGGTGAGACTTCATCTGCTTTGCAGGTGTTGCCGAAAGGGCTAGTAGTTAGGGATTTTTTGGTGCGTTGTTGTAGCATTGAACCCTAGCTCTGCCCCTGTCCCAACAAATGGTTTTGTTGTCGGGACCTGAATCTGTGATTGTTGGGAACTGAGAAAGAAGAAGCTTTGTGCAAAGATTCGACCTGGGATTGTGAAAGCTTTGTGTGTAGATCTATGCCCTAGTGCGCAGTGTCCTACTCGATTTATAAATCTCTGTGCTAAAGAAAGAAGCCCGATCTAAAGAAAGGGGATTGAATCTGAAGAAAAGAGGTAAGATCCAAAAGCTTTGTGCCCTAAGAAAGGTAAAAGTGAGAATTTCTGATTAAAAGAGGTAAGATATGAAAGCCTTGTACTTTGATAAAGGTAAGAATAGTGAAAAGTTTTAGATCTAGAAGCTTTGTGCTCTGTAGAAGTAAGATAAGTGGAATTTTTTGTTTCTAGAGTATGGATCTAGGTATGTTTAATAGAGTCTGTCTTAGTTTGAAAACTAGGGTATTAATAGATGAAAGAAGATTTGATATGAGTAGATCTGATAAGAATAGTGGAATATATGTTATACCTATGCATAGAAAGAATGTTTGGACTAATGAATGAATGCAGGATCCCATAAATAATTTATTGCAAGTTAGCTCCTATGATCCTAGCGTGCAGTACAGGAGAAGTTGGGGATCATTTAAAAGAAAGAGAGGATTAACCCTCTGTTACAGCTGCAGAAAATCGAGACATCTTGCTAAAGCATGCCCTGGGAGAATACCTGGTTGTCTTTGTTGCAAAGCTATGAACCATGAAGTGTTGGATTGCCCTAGAATGATTCCTAAGCTTGAAATTATGAATATAAGACAAGAAAACCCTAAGGCAGATCCAGAAACTAAGGCTATAGTAGAACCCCAGAAAGAATCAAAGAAGGTATTGCTACAGATGAAAGAAACCTTGGATGACCATTGACATGTTAGATTATCAGAGATCTTTAAAGAAAAGGAATGCCTTGAACTAAGAATAAGAGACTTCGACATTGACTGTGTTCTAGATTAGGAAACATAGGTGAATATCATGACAAAGAGAACTTGGGAAGCTATAGGAAGGCTTGCTATGGTTCCTTCATTAAGAGGAATAGGGTTATTCAGAGGAAAACTAGTAAACCTATTTGGAAAGCTCGCTCAAATACCTATGAATGCAAATGGAACTTTGACATAAGAAGAT
This sequence comes from Picea mariana, assembly GCA_032191745.1. Taxonomy (NCBI): domain Eukaryota; kingdom Viridiplantae; phylum Streptophyta; class Pinopsida; order Pinales; family Pinaceae; genus Picea; species Picea mariana. The sequence goes on along the minus strand of JASDQU010392560.1, from coordinate 8,349 downwards.
TTTGAGAGTATTTAATTTATTGAGGACATCGCCCCATTTACCATGTTACTAGGGAAACCTTGGAATGAAAGAGATCAAGCCAGATGAAAAGAAGAAGAAGAAGTTTTGGAGCAGAAGAGACAAGAGCTAAAATATTTCATGAATAGAAGGATCACATACTTGATTGAAGAACAAGAAAATAGGTCGAATCTATTTAACACTAGAAACCTAGATGTTGAAGCTGAAAGAACATTAGAAGACTCACAGGAGACTGGAATACCTATCTCAGATAAAGAAGAGGTGTTACCTCTGAGTCCTACTAGAGAATATCAACAGTGCAAAGTGATTAAGACCACATAAGATAAGAATTAGAATGGAAAACGAACTACCGAGATAAAGCTCACTGGGAGGAAGGCTAGAAAGCTAAGTAAAAAGAGAGTTAAGTTTGAAAAGTTACAGAAGGTTCCAAAGGGAACTTTGTAGACATAAAATTTGCAAAATGGGAGTTTCGTCGGGATATCAGAACAACGACACATGGCACTTCGCCATGGCAAGGCAATATAGTCGTTTGGACTGATATATCCATTCGACTGTCGCTCCGAATGAGTCAGAAAGTAGTTATAGCTAAACACCAGAACGTTGGACCGCGCCATAACGAATAGAACAAGAGTTACTGAGGCTTCATACCCATTACAAGTGAATTGTTGCCGAGTTGCCTATTTATCCCATTGCACCATGAACGAAGAACACTTTTGCTAACCAAGAATTTGAGCCCGCAAACCAAGTGAATTGTATACAATGATCATTTCCCTCTTGCTGTTTATTCTAGTGTATTATTTGAGTCAATTGTGAATCCGATATTATTAATCCCAAGCGCGTATGTCCGACGAGCTCACCGCAGTTGAAGAATTAGTAACATAAGTACTTTTCAACTTGATGACTGAAAGAGTCATGTCAGTGAGAGGATTGTCTACCAGTCTACAAGCATCATTGACGAGAGGAATGTCGGCCTCTCCATCCACTGCTCGAGTTGGACCATCATGGCCCACAGACGAAAAGAGAACTAAACATAGAGACGATCTCGCGAATGCTAAGTTGATTCCGAGCATTTTACCCACCTATCTCCCACCTCTAAGCGGCGCAATAAATTGAGACAGTGTGCCCAGAGACTTTGAGTATGAATTGGTCACTACGTACCTCCCGAAGGGGATACGTGTAGTTCACGCAGATCAAGAAAAGATAGAAGCGTTCAAGTTTAGCAACTTCAAACTCGACGACAGGAAGGTCTACAACATGCTCGCCCCACATAAGTACCTGAGCAGGAAAAAAGGAAAGAATTCAAATATCATCCCTCAGTCATGGACCCATAACCTCACACATTCCACACTGCTCAACATCATTAAGATTCCTCACTTCGGAAGGCACCAAGAAGTGAATGCATGCGTCAAGCTGCTGCTATCCTATTACCATGGCAGATACTTGTGGTTAAATTGTCATATCATAGTGGATCCGACATTGATCAATCGGATCATAGGGCTAAGTATGCAAGGCCCTGACCCACAAGATTTCTATCTCTAAAATCCATGGATCGTGCTTTATCCCAAAGGATAAAAGACACCTATGGCGATGTCGAGAAAGGCATGGGAGGCTACAAGGTAGCTTCTATCCAAAGCGGCGCAATGTGCCTAGCCTGTCAATTGATCGTGGGAAAGTTCGTCCAAGAATCGACCCACCCAAGTCACTGTTTTTGTAGTCGACCTCGCAGGGAAATGCGCAGAGGGCCTACAAATGAATTGGGCAAATTACCTCATGAACCATGTTAGGCTCCGATCTACTCAAGTAAATCAGAGTGCAAATGATTGTCAATATGGTGTTTGTAAGACTTAGAGGCACGTCCAAAGTATATGGATTCAGAGATAGTTTTTATCTTTAATGGAGATAAACCAAAACCTATTCTAAGGCTGAATATGAAAGAGATGCTAAGCTTCTATTCAAAAGTCATCTTCATAGATCTCATAACAGTAATCAACACTTGTTTTTCTAAAAAGTAAAAATAGTAAGCATTCAAGAGATGTTCGAACTAGTTCTCAGACCTATCCAATGTTAGAAGAACAAAACTCTTATTCAAGAGATGCATTCATTTTCTTCTTTCATTCATTCATTAACAATTATCATCAAATCAAATCAAAGTATTAAAAGCATAAATAACTCAAAAAGCATTCATGACTATCTTAATGCTTGAAGTCAAACTACACATTGAATTCTCATTCAAGAAATCATTCACAATATGAGTAAGGCTTGAAAACATTAAGCATGTAACTTAGCTATGAAATTCATCTAACTACAGCAAGATAAAACTCATCTACAACAAGATCTGATCTAAAACATGTACTTGAAAAAGAACACAAAGAAAGAGTGTACTAGTTTTGCAAAGGGGGCCCTCCAATGCTTCACTGGTACACTTGAGTTGACTCAGCTAAGAAAGAGCTCCAACAGCATTCAAATCATCATATCATAAGCATTCACAGGAACAAAACACGGAGCTGATCTTCAAGAGTGTAAATTCCAAAGTTTCTTCATTCACATCAAGATTGTCTTACTAGTTTAAGCTTAAGAGTATTTATACAAGAGTCTTAAAACTAAAAATGCTAATAAGTCTCCTAAATATCATGATCAGATCCATAATATCCTAGGAGGGTCAAATGCCTCCTTTAGATCCACAATATATGGTCATATCCCACGAAAATCCAAAACTGTCCAAGATTTAAGGCTGAAACAGGGTATTTTCTGCTGAAGTGGCCCTGTTTGACCAGCGTTGACCGGACATCTGGAAGGCTCAGATTTTGAATATGATAGCTCATTATCCATCCTTGTACATCAGGGAACACGACCCAAGTGTTATATTTCACCCAGGTGTCCTGCAAGTATACAAACCACAGAGCTTTTACGGGATTTAGTCAAATCCTGTAATTTCTGATAAATTTTCAATTTTAATGCTAAAATTTAGAAAACTCAATTATTAAGCTAAAGAATGACAAATATACCTTGCATAGGCTGTTTCATGGAAAACATGGAATGAAATGAAGGGAAAATGGATGGATAAAGAGGCAAAAGTATGGTTTATAGAGCAAAATGGAAGCATAAAAATGGACTCAACAAACCAGTTGGAACTGGACTGTAGGGAAGAGAAAGATCAAGGATATGAGTTCCAATTCAGTTGGATTCTAATCCTGATTTCTTTCATCGCATGGGAGATGATGGAAGGCACAAACTTTCCGAACATCTATCCCTTTGAACCTCTGGCCACGAAGTTCAGTACATTGTGGTATTCCAGTGACATGAACAAGCAATGGTTCCAGTGACATGAACAAGCAATGGTAGTCAAATTCCATATTCCACACATATTACAATCAACTGAAGTTATCTATCTAGTCCAAGCCTTGCATCATGCCCAATACTCTTCACAGGTTTCGGCCTTTAATGAAATGCACATGCAGACCGCCATTTCATTTATATTACAGTGTGCGCTGACGAGCACAAGCAACAATTTCAATCTTACTACAAGATGACAGAGGAGGACTTAGAAGAAATCACCAAGGAATGGTCAGCAAACCTTCTCATTCCAACTGACCCTATGGAGATGTTCGATTCAGACAGTCCAGAAACTACGCCGGAAACACCCGGACCTAGCAAGATAAAGAAGACTGAAGAGGTCCATGATTTAGACAACGCATCCATGAAGACCGCTTCCATTTCAATAGAGCAAGGAGGAGACGGTGGAGAGATAGATGGCACAAAATTTGAACAGAAGAAAGGCGAGGTTACACTGACTCGAGACAAGGAGGATCCCTCAAAGAAAAGGAAGGTTTCCCCTCCAAAACCTTCTTCTAGGAAGAAATCAAAAGCATCTATGACCAAAATGCAGACCATCCTCACCTCCGACGACTTTGATTGTATCATAGCAGCCCTGAATGATGCTTCGCTAGAGATAGCAGAGAAGCAAGAAGCTAAGAAGGATGAGGTGTTCCATCGGATTATGGACGAGATCCAAGGAGTGCAACAATCACTACAATCTAGTCACGCAGTCTCCACTACGCCTCTGTCAGCAGGAACATCAGAACTGGAAGATGAGCCAGCTCAACTCCATCGCATCGCCGATACAGTCAAATCTCACCTTTGACGAGCTTAGGAAGAAACAACGCAAGCTACCGAGGCTTTGGAACAAGTACAGGGAGACCTTGAAGAACAACGCAGTACTACAGAATGGGAAAAGCTTGCTCTGCAAGAAAAGTGGGATGATGAAAAAGAACAACTACAGCAAAGCAAGGAACAATTGCTCACAGAGCAACTCAAAGTAAAGGAAATGGTTCATAGAGAACTTCACTTTGTGACAATCATAGAAGTAAAGACCAAAGAGTGAGTTCCACAACAGGTGGCACAACTTGAAGAAGTAATCCAGCAACTCCAGGACCGCATAACAAACTTGGAGCTCTGCACTATGCCTGAGACCCCTCAAGATGTAAGAGACCAAAGGGAAGCAACTACCTGCAACGCAGTTGACAGACTAAAATATCTTGCCTTGGAGTGCAAGCAGCCAAGTAACCACAGTGCCCAAACATATGAGAACCTCATCGAGAATCCAGAGTTACAGGCATTAGAGTCGCAGTTCAAGGAAGAAAAACAACACGCAGACACACTACAGGAGTAGCTAAAGGCCTTGTCAGTCGTGGGAATAATGAAGCGGTCTCAAGAGCAACGCACCACCTAGCAATAGATCCATACGATTCAAAGCAGAGTGATGGAAGTTAATCAACGACTTCAACCAGTGCAAGATAAGGCATGCCAATTATTCATAGAGGTTGAAAGTCGAGGAGCAGAGCTAGAACAGGTTGTCATCGCAGCAGAACAATGCCTAGAAGGGCCCAAGAATGACACAGTGATCCAAAAGTTCACAGAGCAAGAGGTCGTCACACAATAATAGGTCGAAGTAGCTCGAGCCATGCTCGAGGCCTTCGAAGCAGAACTGCTCAGACCAGAGTGACTCGAGATGAGTCACAAGTGAGTGTTGGTGGCCAGTTGGCCCTTGACCAAGTTTTGAGACATTCTTGGTCATATTGACCTATTTTGGGACTTCAACAGCCTATCGAAGGAGGAGCGCAAGACGAAGTGGAGATCAAGGGATCTCAGCCCACTTTTGGGTCCATTTTGGGTTTTTGGGATTATGTAACAGGATTGGGATGTCAGCCCATGGGTTTACCCATGCTTAGGCCTATTTTATAATGTATAAATAGAAGGCTAGGCAATGTAAGAAATAGTTGGAGAGGCATCTATGTGAATGTATGCTAAGTGCAAGTAGGATCTGTAAGTGCTTTGTGCATGACTGTAAGAGACTTACAGAGCTAAGTGCACGTCCTTGTAATAGATTATGGAAGGTTGAGTGTTGTAACACAAGGAAGAAGGATCTAGCGAGCTGCACAGATCTTATGTCCTGTGCGGAGTAGGGTTTTGATGGATATTTGCTTGTAACCCATTGGCTGAAGATAATAAAGAAGAAGAGTTGGTGGACATAGCCCCAGGGTGGGGGTGAACCACATAAACATTGTGTTGTCTTACTTTGTGCTTGTCTTAATATGTTTATGTCTTCTTTGCTAAGTGATTTGATGTATTCAGATAGATCTACTTATGCTTAGTGATAATGACATGTGAGGATATTAGATCTGATCCATATGAATGTGTTGAGTGCTTGATCTGCTAGATCTTACCTACCTATTGATGCTAAGTGCTTGAGTACGTTATATTAGTGTGAATGTTGCGAAGCCCTGTTTTATCAACGAAGTGATTATTGATTGTATATTGAGGGACTAACGGTGCTAAGTGCTTTATTAAGTAGAACAATCATAGATTTGTGTCCCAGCTAAGGTTGCAGACACCTGAGTCTTGCAACCACCCCTACCTCTACCTCAGGTGAGACTTCATCTGCTTCGCAGGTGTTGCCGAAAGGGCCAGTAGTTAGGGTTTCGTTGGTGCACTATTGTAGTGTTGAACCCTGGGTCTACCCCTGTGCCAATAGGGAGCATGAGTGATATGATTTCAGTATTGCATCAAAGTGTTTCCATCAATGCCAAAGGGGGAGATTGTTGATTAATTGGGTTGGTTTTCATTGATGTCAACCCTTGAAGAAAGTCCGGTAGAAAATTCCGGTAGCACAAAGGTTTGGGTAATGGACCTAAGTTTGTTTGATGTATAATGGTACGAGTTTTGATATATTTGCAGGTAAGACTATTCTAGAGGGATAGTAAATGTCATTCCATTTCTAGTGGTATGTGGAACATCATATAACTCCTCGCAATTTGAGAGTTATGCCCTTACGAAGTTGGAGGACCCTCATATGTTGGCTTGAAGCCCCAAAAAGTCAAAGAAGTCAAAGTTTGTGCAAAGAAGAAATTATTTAAATAATAAAGTGAAGTGACAAAGTCAAAGAGAATTATTTAAATAATAAAGTTGAAGTGACAAAGTCAAGGAGGAATATTTTAATAATAAAGTAAATGGAGAACTTTTTAATTATGGAAAGTAGTTATAAGAAGGTTAACCCTAAAATGAGGAAAATGGGTTAAGTAGTCAAGTGGATATTGGATATATGGACAAGTGAAAAATTGGGCAAAGTTGGACATAGGTGACTATGTGGAAAAAATGGCTATGTGGACAAAGTGGTCTAGAAGATGCTTCTAAGGAAGCTACATGAAAGTATAAATAAGAGGCAAGGCTTTCTCATTTCAATCACACTTGAGAATATTGAATATCTACAAGTGATTGAGGTAACCAAAGGATATATAAGCCAAATTTCAGAGGGAAAGTGAAGTAAAGAAGGCCGAAATTCAAAGGAGGATAAATTCTTTTGATGATGCTTTCTAAGGTATGTTATTTACAGGTCATCTCACCATTTTCAAAATAACTTTTTTTATAGAATGATTCAGACCGTGAAATTGGGAGGCCAATGAGGAAACATATCCAAGTAGTTGTGGTACAGATTTAAGCTTGTGGGTCGTTGTATTTTTGGATTTACACTCCATGGAAAATAATGTTTGTGGGTAGTCCTAAAACTAGTTTAAAACAGGTCCTTTAGGTAAAAACGTCATAACTTCTTCATAATAGATCCAAATTCAGTAAGACCAAATATCTTGGTTAGAGTACAGTTTGTAGTATTATGTGTACAATCTTCAGATCCATACAACAAATATTCCATGCGGAGCATGCTCTACAAGTTCGCTCTCTAGAATAAGCCATAATTCAACAAGGTATGTCATTTTTGCTATAACTCATTTTCTGAGAGGTTCCAAGTAGTGAAACCTGGAAGAATTTCATAAAACACACTGAAGAACATTGTGTACTATTTTCAGATATTTTTTCATTACAGGTACATAGTTATGATTATTTCAAGTTAGGGTTGTTGACTAATCCAAAACTAGTCATGTGAGACTAAAGTAAAGTTTGATGAAAATGCTAGTCTCTTGAAATCAGATTTGGTTGATGAAATTGGTGAGGGATTTTGGTTGAGGTTGAGGTACAAGTTGGTGCATGGTTGATGCACTTGTTTATGGTACAGGTTGATTACAGGTTGAGGTACAGGTTGATGCATGGTTCAAGTTATTGGTACAGGTTGATTGGTATAGGTTTACAACAGTATATCTCACAGTGATAGTGTGACAATGGTTCCATCATTATACTTATATGTCAAGGTGGTTGAATAGGGAAAGGACAGGTGGTTGTAGCCAGAGAACATAGGGGGTTGTAACCTTCTTCTGGTTGTATCCAAAGAATTGGGGAGTTGGAGCTTCACTCAGGTTGTAGCCTAAGAAACTAGGGGGATGGAGCCTCCTTCCAGTTGCAGCTGAAAAACAAAGGAAGTTGGTGCTTCCAATGAATGTAATTCTTCAAGACATATAAGAAAAAACATTCTGTGGTTTTCTCCCTCTTTGGGTTTCCACATAAAAACACTGGTGTACTGTGTATATGTATGATTGTTCATTTGTTCATTGTTTATTTACTCTTCAAATACTGGATGATAATGCTACATTGATATAACACTTTCATTATATGGTTAAAAAGGTTTAGATTTCTCTATTACTGATTCACCCCCCCTCTCAGTAATCCAACAATTATTGCTCGTGACATTGAAATCTATGAGCAAAGAGAAGCCCTTAAAAGGGAAGCTCATAATCATCCTTCCCAGCCTTGAGTTGTTTTATGACCTCTCATCTACGATCTTCTCATAGAGCTAGGGGTAAATCTTTTGAATTCGACCCTTTAGCTGCTATTGGGAGACAAAAACAAGTTTTCAAAAACATTCATAGGAAGCTTTGACAAACTCTT